>CAUYQU010030770.1:0-44876 GCA_963574635.1 Cheracebus regulus
TAGCATTGAATCTGTAAATTACTTTGAGCAGCATGGCCATTTTCATTATTGATTCTTCCAAACCATGAGCATGGAATCTTTTTCCAGTTGGTTGTTTCATCTCTTATTTCCTTGAGCAGCGGTTTGTAGTTCTCCTTGAAGAGGTCCTTCACATCCTTTGTTAGTTGTATTCCTAGGTATTTTATTCTCTTTGTAGCAATTGTGATTGGAAGTTCACTCATGATTTGGCTCTCTGTTTGTCTGTTATTTGTGTATAGGAATGCTTGTGATATTTGCACATTGATTTTGTATCCTTAGACTTTACCAAAGTTGCCTATCAGCTTAAGGAAATTTTGGGCTGCTAGGATGGGGTCTTTTAAATATACAATCATGTTATCTGCCAATAGAGACAATTTGACTTCCTCTTTTCCTAATTGAATACTTTTATTTCTTTCTCTTGCCTGATTGCCCTTGCTAGAACTTCCAATACTATATTGAATAGGAGTGGTGAGAGAGGGCACCCTTGTCTTGTACTGGTTTTCAAAAGGATGCTTACAGATTTTGCCCATTCAGTATGATATTGGCTGTGGGATTGTCAGAAATAGCTCTTATTATTTTGAGATATGTTCCATCAATACCTAGTTTATTGAGAGTTTTTAGCATGAAAGTCTGTTGAATTTTGTCAAAGGCCTTCTCTGCATCTATTGAGATAATCATGTGGTTTTTGTCTTTGGCTCTGTTTATGTGATGAATTACATTTACTGACTTGTGTACGTTGAACCAGCCTTGCATCCCAGGGATGAAGCTGACTTGATCATGATAGATAAGCCTTTTGATGTGCTGTTGCATTTGGTTTGCCAGTATTTTATTGAGGATTTTCACATCACTGTTCATCAGGGATATTGACCTGAAATTTTCTTTTTTAGTTGTGTCTCTGCCAGGTTTTGGTATCAGGATAATGTTGACCTGATAACATGAGTTAAGGAGGATTCCCTCTTTTTCTATTGTTTGGAATAGTTTTAGAAGGAATGGTACCAGCTCCTCTTTGTATCTCTGGTAAAATTTGACTGTGAACCTGTCTGGTCCTGGACTTTTTTTGGTTAGTAGGCTATTATTTGCTGCCTAAGTTTTAGAACTCATTATTGGTCTATTCAGGGATTTCACTTCTTCCTGGTTTAGTCTTGGAAGGGTGTGTCCAGGAATTTATCCATATCTCATAGATTTTCTGGTTTATTTGCATAGAAGTGTTTATAGTATTTTCTGATGGCGGTTTGTATTTCTGTGGGATTGGTGGTGATATCCCTTTTATCATTTTTTTATTGCATCAATTTCATTCTTCTATCTTTTCTTCCTTATTAGTCTATGTTTTAAAGCAAATATCAATAAAATAGATAGGCTAGTGGTCTATCTATTTTATTGATCTTTAAAAAAAAAACAGCTCCTAGATTCATTGAGTTTTTGAAGGGTATTTTGTGTCTCTATCTCCTTCAGTTCTGCTCTGATCTTAGTTCTTTTCTTCTGCCAGCTTTTGAATTTGTTTGATCTTGCTCCTCTAGTTCTTTCAATTGTGATGTTAGGATATCAACTTTAGATCTTTCCTGATTTCTCTTGTGGGCATTTAGTGCTATGAATTTCCCTCTACACACTGCTTTAAATGTGTCCCAGGGATTCTGGTGCATTGTGTCTTCATTCTCATTGGTTTCAAAGGACATCTTTATTTCTGTCTTCATTTCATTATTTAGCCAGTAGTCATTCAGGAGCATGTTGTTCAGTTTCCAGGTAGTTGTGCAGTCTTGAGCAAGTTTCTTAATCCTGAGTTATCATTTGATTGCACTGTGGTCTGAGAGACTGTTATAATTTCCATTCTTTTGCATTTGCTGAGGAGTATTTTACTTCCAATTATGTGGTCAATTTTAGAATAAGTGTGATGTGGTGCTAAGAAGAATGTATATTCTGTTGATTTGGGGGTGGAGAGTTCTGTAGATGTCTATTAGGTTCGCTTGGGCCAGAGCTGAGTTCAAGTCCTGGATATCCTTGTTAATTTTCTTTCTCATTGATCTGTTTAATATTGACAGTGGGGTATTAAAATCTCCCACTATTATTGTGTGGGAGTCTAAGTCTCTTTGTAGGTCTCTAAGAACTTGCTTTATGAATTTGGGTGCTTCTGTATTGAGTGCATATATATTTAGGATAGTTAGCTCTTCTTGTGGCCTTGATCCCTTTATCATTATGTAATGTCTTTCTTTGTCTCTTTTGATCTTTGTTAGTGTAAAGTCTGTTTTATCAGACACAAGGATTACAACCCTTGCTTTTTTTTTTTTTTTTTTTTTTTTTTTGCTTTCCATTTGCTTGGTAAATATTCCTCCATGCCTTTATTTTGAGCTTATGTGTGTCTTTGCACATGAGATGGGTCTCCTGAATATAGCACACCAATGGGTCTTGACTCTTTATCCAGTTTGCCAGTCCCTGTCTTAATTGGGACATTTAGCTGGTTAACATTTAAGGTTAATATTGATATTTGTGAATTTGATCCTGCCGTTATGATGCTAGCTGATTTTGCCCATTAGTTGATGCAGTTTCTTCATAGCATCAATGGTCTTTACAATTTGGTATGTTTTTGCAGTGACTAGTACCAGTTTTTTTTTTTCCATGTTTAGTGCTTCCTTCAGGAGCTCTTGTAAGGCAGGCCTGGTGGTGACAAAATCTCTCAGCATTTGCTTGTCTGTAAAGGATTTTATTTCTCCTTTGCATATGAAGCTTAGTTTGGCTGGATATGAAATTTTGGGTTGAAAATTCCTTTCTTTAAGAATGTTGAATATTCACCCCTACTCTCTTCTGACTTGTAGGGTTTCTGAAGAGAGATTGGCTCTAAGTCTGATGGGCTTCCCTTTGTGGGTAACCCAGTCTTTCTCTCTGGTTGCCCTGAGCATTTTTTCCTTCATTTCAACCCTGGTGAATCTAGCAATTATTTGTCTGGAGATTGCTCTTCTTGAGGAGTATCTTTGTGCTGCTCTCTTCATTTCCTGAATTTGAATGTTGGCCTGCCTTGCTAGGTTGGGGAAGTTCTCCTGTATAATATCCTGAATAGTGTTTTCCAAATTGGCTTCATTCTCCCTGTCACTTTCAGGTACACTGATCAAATGTAGATTTGGTCTTTTCATGTAATCCTATATTACTTGGAGGCTTTGTTCATTTATTTTCACTCTTTTTTATCTAATCTTGTCTTCTTGCTTTATTTCATTGAGTTGATCTTCAATCTCTGATATCCTTTCTTCCACTTGATCCATTCAGTTACTGAAACTTGTGTATGCTTCACAAAGTTCTTGGGCTGTGTTTTTTTTTTTTTTTTTTTTGCTCCATTAAGTTGCTTATGTTCTTCTCTAAACTGGTTATTCTAGTTAGCATTTCATCTAACCTTTTTTCAAGGTCCTTAGCTTCCTTGCATTGGGTTAGAACATGCTCCTTTAGCTTGGAGAAGCTTTTTATTACCTATCTTCTGTAGCCTGTTTCTGTCAATTCCACAAACTCATTCTCCATCCAGTTTTGTTCCCTTGCTGGCAAGGAGTTGTAATCCCTTGGAAGAGAAGAGGCATTCTGGTTTTTGGAATTTTCAGACATTTTGCACTGCTTTTTTTCTCATCTTCGTGGATTTATCTACCTTTGGTCTTTGAAGCTGGTGACCTTTGGATGAAGCCTCTGAGTGGATGTCTTTTTTGTTAATGTTGAAACTATTCCTTTCTGTTTGTTAGTTTTCCTTCTATCAGTCAAGCCTGTCTGCTGCAGGTCTGCTGGAGTTTGGTAGAGGTCCACTCCAGACCCTGCTTGCCTGGGAATCACCAGCAGGGGCTGCAGAACAGCAAAGATTGCTGCCCTTTACTTTCTCTGGTATCTTTGTCCCACAATGGTACCCACTATATGCCAGCCAGAGCTCTCCTGTATGAGATGTCTTTCAGCCTATACTGGGAGGTGTCTCTTAGTTAGGATACACAGGGTCAGGGACCCACCTGAAGAGGCAGTCTATCCCTTATCAGAGCTTGAACACTGTGCTGGGAAATCCACTGCTCTCTTCAGAGCTCCAGGCAGGGACATTTAAGTCTGCTGAAACTGTGTCCACAATCACCCCTTTTCCCAGGTGCTCTATCCCAGGAAGGTGGGGGCTTTATTTGTAAGTCCCTGATGAGCTGCTACCTTTTTTGAGAGATGCCCTGCCCAGCAAGGAGGGAATCTAGTGATACAGTTGGACTACAGAGGCCTTACTGAGCTTCCATGGGCTCTACCCAGTTCAGACTTCCTGCTGGCTTCATTTACACTGTGGTATTAACACTGCCTACTTGTGCCTCAGCAATGGTAGATGCCGCCCCCCCCACCCGCACCCCACTGATCTGGAATGTCCCAGGTAGAGCTCAGACTGCTGTGCTGGCTGCGAGAATTTCAAGCCAGTGAATCTTAGCTTGGTGGCCTCTGTGAGGATGGGACCTGTCGAGCCAGATTACTTGGCTCCCTGGCTTCAGCCCCTTTTCCAGGGGAGTGAACAGTTCTGCCTCACAGGCACCACTGGGGTATGAAAAAATAAATGCTGTGGCTAGCTCAGTGTCTTCCCAAACAGCTGTCCAGTTTTGTGCTGGAAACCCAGGGCACTGGTGTTGTAGACACCAGAGGGAATCTCCTGGTCTACAGGTTGTGAAGACTGTGGGAAAAGAGCAGTATCTGGGCTGAAGTGCAGGGTGCAGTCCCTAATGGCTTCCCTTGGCTAGTAGAGAGAGTTCCCTGGCCCCTTGCACTTCCCGGGTGGGGCAGCACCCCAACCTGCTTTGGCTTACCCTCCTTGAGCTGCACCCACTGTCCAAACAGTCCCAATGAGATGAACCAGTACCTTAGTTGGAAATACAGAGATCACCCACCTTCTGTGTCACTCTCCCTGGGATCTGCGCACCAGAGCTATTCCTATTTGGCCATCTTGCCAGCAATCGAGGTGAGTGCTTATTGCATATCAGGAACTCTGCTGATCACTTTAAACATATGCTCTCTTTTAAAAATTTTTTATGAAGTAATATTTTACAGATAAGAAAACTGAGGCCCAAGGTGTTTTAAATCAAAAGTTTTAAAAATTAGGTTAGTTACATGTTTTATTATTTATTTGAAATGACAACTTTTTGAGATGTTAAAGTGCCTGGTTTCATTGTTTTGACAATTTTGAAATCTTTTAAAAATGCCTGAAAAATAATTTTTAGGGGAGGTTTGTTTGTCAAGTTTGGACTACAGTCATGGGTTTGTGCTGTACAAGTGAACATAATCCATCACTTACGACCTAGCAGAAAACATTAGAACTGCTGTCTTAAAGGAAGCTATACAATGACATCTTTTATGTTCCCTGTTAACATGGCTGGGACCTGCCCTGAGTGTAGCCAGCTCTTCTCACCCACTTGCAAGAGAGAGAGAGCCTGTTCTAGTATTGCCAGGACTCAACTGGGTGCCTTGTAGGAATAGTTAGGTCAACCAGAAGCATGACACCCCTCAGTCATGCTGGACCCTGGATTTTTTCTCTTCTAGACCCTGGTTAGTGGTCAGGCACCTTGGTTCTAATCCTTGCCTAAACCCCATGGCTTTGTACTGCCCAGACATGCTGGTCCTCTCAGCAGGAAGCACATCAGTGGAGGAGAGCTAACTGTTTAAATCCTCTTGGCTTCTCCTCTGCCCTTATTTCCTGAGATAAGCCTGTGTCATACCCTAGATGTATACTTCAAAGGGGCTGTAATCTCCCTGCGACAAGAGACCTTGTATTCTGCTCTGTGGAACCCTTACACTATGTAATATAATGATAATGAATAGTAAATGTATGAACCAATGATGGCACAGATGAACTATTTAAAAATTAAAGTTAATTCTAATTAATAATCTCAGAGCACATTCTAGTTTTCCCATTACAAGAAATTTGTCTAATACCTTTAATTTTGGCAGTCTCAAATACATTGGTCTCAATAATATTTGTTCTTACTTTGCATGTGCACTTTTGCTGTGCGCCCAGCCATTGTAACCATGGGAGCCAGCTTGACAGCTCCCCTGGCTGCATCCACAGATACAGCTAGCCCAATGCTTGGAGAGTCTGCAAGAGCCATCCTATAACTTCTCCCTGCAGAGTGGAGATCACAAATTTGCAAGTTAACCCTGGACTTCAGATACATGAGGAGGCTGCACATCCAGGAAATAATGAGACAGGATTTTCCACTTAATGATTCTGGAAAACTGACAGTTGTTGGCTTTGGCTTTGGTTTTCCAGCATGTAGACTCTGCCTGACCAGAATGCTAGGGCTGAAAGAAGGATCTAAGGTGGCCCTACTCTGTTTTTCTGAATTCCTGACTTCTATTTTTTTGTCTTGAGCAGTAGTAGTCCAGTTGATCTCAGAAAACACTAGTTGCCTCTATGTGTAAAGGCTATTTTCCAGCTTGGAAGAAACTTTTTTTTTTTTTTGCACCAGTACAATGTCACTTGGGTATATTGCAGCATTTAAGCTTTGGCTTTCTCCCTTAATTTTTGTGCTCTACACAAGTATTTGAGTTCTCTCATCAATTTCCTTTTCTTCTTACCACAGATTCTTCTATTTTCTTAAAGTTGCTTATATAAGTATTTACAAAGTTGAACATGTATCTGACAAGAAGCTTTTGGGCAAAATGCATGCATTTGACAGAGAACAAGAGCCTGTTCCTAATGTGTCAGAACTCACAGTCAGATGGGTAAGAAAAGTACAATGCAAGGCAGAATGTGTTGAGTACCATAAGGGGTGTTAAAAACAAGTGGAAAAAGAACTTTGCTGGGGTCACTGAAGAAGGTGGCACACACACAAAAGGAACTTTCATGCCACAATGACAGGTGGGAAGAGACACCACAGAAAAATTTGATTTTGATTTGCACATAGGGCCTTGTGGAATTTTGGTGTGAAGACCATTGTAGAGGTTGCTCAGGCCATTTATCCAATCCTTACACACTCTCAGGCCCACTATTTCTAACCAAGCATCCCCCAAACATCCATAAGAGATGCTTGTCTGTTCGAACTCTTCAATGATGGGGCACTCACTTCCAATTTAGGCAGACTATTCCTAGCTCTTCTCTACACAGATGTGCCGCTAGCCTCTCTCTGCAATGGCAATCAGTCTTGTTCTTTCACTGCATGACAGTCCTTCAAGTATATGAGGACACATATCATGTCTTTCATAGATCTTACCTTCTTTTTATTTCTTAAACAGCTCCCCATGTACCAATACTTTGATGCCTTTACCATTTCAGGTATCCACCTCCGAACTTGTTCCAGTTTTTCTGGATCTCTCTGTTCTTAGTTGGATCCAGAACTGAACACTGTCATGCAGCTAAACTCTATCATGGGCTCAGCACACCTTGAATATATGGCTTTAATTTTCCCTGATACTATATTAGCCTAAGACTTCTATCAACTATATTAGACATCATGCACCATTGTTAATTTCCACTGAATCTATAACCAAGTAAGCATGTGGCTGGCTGATAAGGAATGGCTCTCATTCAATATGGTAGTCCATGTTAGACCCTGGTGCTACTCTCTGATATATTAATTTCTACTTCATAAAATGGGGCAGTCAGACCGATCCTCCCTATACCTTCAGGCCAGGGTTCTTAGGTATTAACCATAACACTGCTGTCTACATTTCAGTCATTAATAAAATATTGCCCAGAACAAAAATCAAGACTGAACCAACCATCAAAAATATTATTTTCTTTAAAACACGAGTCTCAAATATAAGGGCTTAAGACAAATTGTCATACTGAGTACAGAAAACACGTTTTCAACATATTATGTTTATGAATTGTGACCTCTATGATAAAAAGTGTCTGTGTAATCTTTCAAAACCATTTATTTTGATCTACACTTTCATTGAGCTACTATTTCAGTTTTTATTACAAAAAAAGGAAATATGGGTCTGACAATTCAGATATATTTTTCACTGAATATTTATTAGGATAATTTCCAGCTCTCTTTCATTTGGACCTTTCTTATTATAGTATTGTCTACAGTAAAATTTCATGTAAAGAGGGAGCATAAATTCCCAATAAATTTTTGCATTGTGTTTCTTAATAAGGTTAGAGAATATATTTTTTTAAAGTTTCATCAAAAATCTGTTCATTTCCTTTCATAATAAGGTATGTGAATAGAATAGTTTTATCAAACTATACTTTTCCATAAAACCTTGGTTACTGAAATATTTATTTTTCCATTGTGGATGAACAACTGACTTCCTAGACTATTCAAGTACCCAGAGTAAAGAGAACAATGTAGTCTGCTGTACATTTCTAAATCCAGGGAGATCTTAGCTTATTCAAGAACCATTTCATAGGAAATTGTGGCAATTTAGTAAGAACCATACTACATAGCTTTCTCAAGTACATCATAGCCTCATTATATAACCATAACCCTAAGTTGAGTTATGAGGTTAAATATAAGAAAGCATGATGGATGCTTACCAGTTCAGTTACTCCTGTTCCCCTGCTTAGTTCTTTAGGTTGGCTAAGTCCTATCCATGCCCAGGGCTTCTTGAGTATTCTCAAGCCTTATTCTCTAGGGGAGAACTTCTCTACTGAAGCAACTTTTTTCCCTTCTGTCTTAGCCCATTTTGTGCTGCTGTAACAGAATACCATAGTTGGAATAATTTATAATGATAATAAATTTATTGACTCACAGTTCTATAGGTTGGGAAGTCCATTATCAAGGTGTCAGCATCTTATGAGGTCTTTCTTGCTGTATCATTCCATGGCAAAAAGGCAGAGAGAGGGCAAGAGAGATAGAGAGTAAGAGGAGGTGAATCCACTCTATGTATTAGTCCATTTTCACACTGCTAAAAAGATACTACCCAAGACTTGGTAATTTATTAAGAGGTTTATTTTACTCACAGTTTGGTGTAACTGGGGAGGCCTCAGGAAACATACAATCCTGAGGCCTCATTTTGTCATGAGAGTAGATCCCTCATGACTAAATGCTTCTTAAAGGTGTTACCTTGCAATATGGCCACAATGGCAATTAAATTTCAGTATGAGTTTAGGAGGGGACAAATGTTCAAATCATAGTACCTTCTCTATCTCTCACTGCAGAGAATGCTGGAAGTCTGTCTTTATCGTTCTCTAGACCTTTTTCAGGAAAGAGAATGCCCAAGGGTTGCCTCCTGGTCAAGTGGTTTCAGAGAGGTTGAAGCTAGTTACTCTATGCACTAAACATTCCAGGTCATGGAATCCTACCCATTTTCTAAATCATAATTTTCTGACAATGTCACTACTCCTCTCTGGGAGCCTCTCAAATGGTATAAACCTTGGGAAAAGAGTAGAGATGGTTCATGAAAACCACATCATAAAAGGTACAGTCACCTACTGATTTCTAGTAGGAGGACAACCCTAGTGCCATTAATTTTTTTGTGTTTTTTGCAGGTAGATTTTTTTTTTTGGTCAAATTAAGTTCTTTCTATCCCTATTTCTTAAGAGATTTTATTCTAATTTGGTTTTGGCCTCATTCATTATATTTTTTGCATTTATTAAAATAAGTATTTCTTTAAAATTTTTATGTTAATATATAGAATTACATTGATTTTTCAAATATTAAACTGATATGTTTTGGATTTGTGTCCCCACCCAAATCTCATCTCAATTTGTAATTTCCATAATCCCCACATCTGGGGAGAGACCTGGTGGGAGGTGATTGGATCATGGGGATAGTTTCCCTCATGCTGTTCTCTTGATAGTGAGTTCTTATGAGACCTGATTGTTTTATAAGGGTCTCTTCCCAACTTGCTCCACACACTTCTCTCTCCTACAACCTTGTGAAGAAGGATGTGTTTGCTTCCCCTTCCACCATGATTGTAAGTTTCCTGAGGCTTCCCAGCCATGTGAAACTGTGAGTCAATGAAACCTCTTTTCTTTATAAATTACCCAGTCTAAAGTAGTATCTTTTTAGCAGTGTGAAAACAAACTAATACATAAACCAACAAGCCATTTTTGAATAAATTCCACTTGGTCATAAGTATTATCCTGTCAGTATGTTAGGATTCATCACTGTCATTTTATTTAAAATGTACACATTAAAAAGGTTATTCTACAATTTTCTTTTCTAATAATGTTCTTTTTGAGAAAGTTCTAAAATCAAGATCATGAATGGTCTTATAAAGATATCAAAGGTCTTATATAAGTTTTTGAAACCATTGTCTATTACCTACAAGATTCTAAGACTTATATTATCTCTTTTTAAATTATTTGGAAAACTATCTGTAAAGCCATGAGGGTTTTTTTGTTGTAAACATGTTTAATAATGCACTAAAAATGAAAAACTATATTTCTATTTTGTGTGTCTATTTTATGATTTTTAAAGAACTGTTCATTTATAATGAAGTATCATATCTATTGGTGTAAAGTTATCTTATTCATGTGAAGTTGTCTGTCCTTATCTACAAGTCCTGCATCTGTGAGTTCATCCAATCACAGATAGAAAATAAGGGGGAAAGGAACAATAAAAAGCAACAAAACAAAAATAGAAAATACTAATAAAACCAATACAGTATGACAAATATTTACATAGCATTTACATTGTATTATGTAATATAAGTAGTCCAGAGATGGTTTAAAATATGCAAGAAGTTATGCCTGGATTTTAAGCATTTTATTTTATTCCATTCATATAAGAGACTTGAGCATCTGTGGATTTTGGTATTTGGCATGGGGGTGGGGTGGTTCCTGGAACCAATCTTCTGCAGTCACAGAGGGACTACTTTATGCAGAATCTGTAGTAATGTCTTCTTTTGCATTTTAAATATTGACAATTTATGTCCTCTATTTTTTCCTGTCTTTTTAAGAGTTTTTCAATTTTATTAATCATTTAAAATAACTAGCTTTAGAGCATTGATTTTCCATATCATATTCTTGTTTTTTATTTCACTGATTTCTGCTCTTTTCTTTGTTATTTCTTCATTCTTATTGGGTTTTCTTTGCAGTTTTTGTTTTCTTGATTGATTTAGTTTGTTAAAATGAAAGCTCAGATGATTAATTTTTGAATTTTTCTTACACACATATTTGTATTAAAATATATATATATATATATATATATATATTCCTGGAATGCAACCATCAATGCAATAAGGCTGTGAACTTCCTCATTCCACACACTTTGCTATTTTCATTTCTTTATTATCATTCAGTTCTACATTTACTAATTTCTACTATAATTTTTCCTTTAAACTATAGATTTCTGAAAAGTATATTATTTAATTTCTATTCATATTTTTGTATTTGAATATTTTGGCTTGATTCTATTGTGATGAGAAAACTTATGATGAATGATCTCAATTATTATTATTATTTTTTTACACCAGGGGAAAGCATGAACACAGTCCCCCACTACCACAAATTATGCAGTCAAGTTTCCCACATTTGGGGAAATCACAGGGATCGGCACATCCGGAGTGCAATGGATAAGCCTCACCCTGGGAAAACCACCTTCGTGATCATGGTATCTCCCCTGCCAGGTAAGTTTTGATTTCAATTCCTTAGTTTGTTGACATTTGCTTTAACCCCAGCATATGACCATTTTTGCTTTGCTTTACATACTACGTGCACCTGAAAGGAATGAGGAGTCTGTCATTGTCAGACACAATGTTCTGTACATGCCAGTTAAGTCAATTTTTAAAAATTTGTCATTCTGATCTTGTATATTCTTACTCCTTTCTTATTTTTATTATATTTTCTTCTAATATTGTTTTTTATATTTAACAATTTCCAAATCATTTTTAGAAAGTAAATAGTGAGGATTAAATCTACCAGAGAATAAGCTCTAATACAAGGACATTGTCATAAAGGAAAAAAAAAGATGGACTACTGGTTCAAGTACAAGTTGATAAATATAATTCAATGGAAAGTCAAAACTGAGCCATGTATTTGGGGGAACTTAATGTAAGACAGTACATCAGTGAGGGAGAAGATGCATTATTAATAAAAGCTAATGTATAAAGAGCTGTATATCATTCAAAATACAAGAATTAATTCCAGTGAATTATAAACATTCAAGGTCAAAATAAAGATAACAGGAAAAAATATAAAAGGTTATCTTTCTGACTTCAGGTCAGACAGCTATTCTTAAAGAGGACCTTAAAAATATAACTCACAATGTGAAAAATTAATATTCATTTAATTATATCAAAAATGGAGATTTTTATCAAATGGAAAACATCATAGACAAAATTAATAGACAATGAATTGGAAGAAGATACCTGTCAAAACTAACATTGACAAGACTTTAAAATCTAGGATATTTGAGATTTCTTCCAAATCATTAGGGAAAAATCAAGACACTGAAAGGAAAAGTAGACGAAGAACATGTATACTCAAATCTCAGAAGTGAAAAATTAAATGGCTATATGAATTGATAGTTAAACTTAATAATTAATAAGACATGAATTATGACAGCAGTGAACTACTACATTATCCTCATTACATTGATAAAAGTTAATGACAAGTATTGGAGAGAATGAGAGGAAATTAACCACATGGACAAGTGGGTGATAGTGAAAAATGGTGCAGACAATATGAAAAGCAATTCAAAAGTACTTTGGGAAAACAATAATATATATATTCTTATATATATATATTCTCCTGTGTCTCAGCTGAATTTTTGCAGAGGTCCATAATGGAAAGCCCATGGGGGTGTTCATTACTTCATTCCTTGTGATAAAAAAAATTTCTAAAATAATGGATAATTATAACATGGTATATGATTGCTTGAGAAGGAAGAAAAAGGGAATGGAGATTGGGACTCTTAAGGAAAGAAACATGGAACAAGAATCGGTCCTAAAAAAAATTAAAAAGAGATGGTTCTTCCATGTGTGGGTGATGGCAGTTAATGTTTCATGAGTTGAGAAGTATGATAACTTCAACTCTCTGCCCCTGCAGTTCCAAAACAAAATAAACAAAACCACCTCAAAACACCTTCTAACATATATCTCTGCAGACTAGCCTTGTACATTTTAAGGAAGTTTCACCAAATTGGGTTGTTAGACAAAAGAATACATGCGTTTTAAATTTTAATATATTTTGCCAGGCAACTTCTTTATTAGCTATTTCAAAATTTTTTCTTACATAGTCTCATTCATTTATACCTTAGGTTGAATTTGGAGTGAACTAATCAAGTTCTAAAAGAAACCCATGGGGATTTATGTCAGAATTGCATTCTAATAAGGAATCGCAATTTAGAATTACATTAAATTAATAGCTTAATTTATGGGTAATTGACCTACTTTCAATCTGAGGAAATATTTTATAAGCATAAAAACTAAGAGGAAATCATAAGTGAAAACATTAAAATGTTAATGATGATATTTCTTGGATAATGGAACTACATGTCCTTTTTTCCTCTGTCCACTTTTCTGGATATCCAAATTTTCTCTAATATGCACACTCTACTTTTAAGTGAAAGCATTTATTTAAAAAGTGAACCATATAGTAATAGAGCCAGGAGGAATGGTTATTTCCACAACTAGTTTTTTCCTTTTTAATGAGAAAAGAGATTCTGAAGCTGCATTTTAAATGTCAGAAGTTATTTATCAAAGTTGCTTTTAATGATTAGAGAAATAAAAAATGATATTACAGTTTTGGTACGTAAAACTACCTTTCTTCTTCATGAAGCAATGTTTTAAAACCAAATGGGTCTCATTATGTGGCATGGTCCCTGAGGACAATGTTACCAAGGTTCTCTAATGAAGTATGGAACACATTTTTTTTTTTTGGTTCTAACATATTTAATGCTCAGAAATTGCTAGAAGGCAAGAGGACTAGATTCC
Source organism: Cheracebus regulus (assembly GCA_963574635.1). NCBI lineage: Eukaryota > Metazoa > Chordata > Mammalia > Primates > Pitheciidae > Cheracebus > Cheracebus regulus. Next base: position 13,816 of record CAUYQU010030770.1, read on the forward strand.
AATTGGGAGACATCAGCTCATTCTGTCAGAGGGATGAACTGCAGAGTTTGGTACTTTTCCAAAAGTGAAGAAGAAAATCTTTGAGGTTCTACTCTTTCTTAACAACAGATATAGCAGTTTATCAAAAGTCCAGTTTGCAAGTTCTTTCTGAAAAATTGGGAATATCTATTGAAGTCTGTGACTATCTAGAAACTGAAGTTGAGGCAACTGCACATCTGTACATTTCAACTGCATCCTAACTCTATTAATTTTGAAGGGGTGGTAATAAAGAAGGAGAAAAGTGAGAGTTGGCAAGGAGCAGGAGAGACACAGAAAATAAAATAAAAACATGTGGGCGTGTTGTAGCAGGAAGCCAAGTCAAGAAACTCTGGGCATAGCGCTGCTGCATGGTGTCTGCGAGGCTGGAGGGAATAGCTGTATGAGTGGCTTCTCTCACTCCTTGATCCAGAGAGTTCTGCAGGAAGCCATTATAGGTGAAGTTAAGGACTCTATAATAAGCCCTTTACTTAAGATGAGCAGAATATGAAATCAGAAGGCATAAATTTTGGACTTTAATAAGCAAAAGTATTAATCTTTGGACATTAATTTCCCTCTGAAATTTGATTAAGGGAGAAGTTTCAGTAATCAAGTTTAAGATATCTATCTATTTGGCATTTTATTCATTCTTTTTTATTGCAAAACCTCTGATATGCTCTCTGGATGTAATTTGCCATGAGAAAGAAAATAGAGAACAAATTTTCACTCTTGGGAACCAAATGACCCTAGGGTTGTCCTAATTAATTAGCTGTTCTGACCAATTTCTGAATGTTGTGGAGGCAAATTACAATTGGCCATCAGCACCCTCATGAGGATACACAGAGATGCAGAGGTCAGTGCTGGAGATGGGTGTAGTAAAGGTGAAGCAGTTCTGCCCTGCAGACCTGGGCCACTCTTCTCCCATGAGGGAGTAGTTATAGTGGTCGGTGACCAAAAGCTTAACAGTTGAGCTCAAAAGATTAAGATAAAAATGAGCTAGGCAGTGGAAGGGTGGGGTCTGGTACCATTCTCTCCCTTCATGTGGAAAGACATCCATAAGCATGACAAGCTTGGTTCCCAGAGTAACTGATTTGGTTGGTGAGTTATATACGGAAAACACACCTAGTCTCTCTTTCTCCCATCCCTCTTGGGCAAAGCTGCCCTTCAGAGAAACACTTCCCTCTGCTCCCCTACATTGTAATCCTCACTCCTCAACAGGACCAAGAATCCACAGGAAGCTTCAGGAGCTCTGTTCTGGTCCAGCTTGTGCCAAGATAGATGTCTATTTAGTTTGAGTCACTTTCTTCCATCATTTCTTCGCTCTAGACTCCCTCGGGACCCATTCTTCCTGCAGACAGCAGGGACTCTGTCACTTTTCTCAATGCTTTCCATTGTGGAAGTGGCTACACCCTCAGACCCTTTCCTACCAAGGAGTTTCCTGTTTAAAAGCCCACTTGACTATGGATATAAATGATTTTCTCCAACATTGCCTCTAGTAGTCATTTCTTGAAATAAGGGAGTATTTTGTTTATTCCTTGACTTATTTTTCAGTTAAGTGGATCTCAGCACATGGGTATTGTACAGGCCAAGTGTGGTGTTCAGCAATTGGCCTGTGTAGACACAGGGAATCATGATACTACTACACTGAACAAAGACTTTCAACCACCATGCATTTTCATGGTCATTACCTGAGTTATATTCATCCTTTCATATCCTGTGGATTAAGAAAAACATCACGGAAAATAGTCTGTAGTGTCCCAAGTGTGTTTCATTGTCTGATGATCTATTAGCTTTTCAGTTAAGTAGAAGTAAGCTGTTGGTCTGAAGGAAACATGGACCAGCCCAGGTGGTGTGATATGCTGTGGCCAGGTTGTACTGGCTTCAGAGAGAGTGGCTGTGGGCCTCTCTTACAAATCCTGCATTTAGTGACATCGCCTTGGTAGCTTGAAAACAGCAATGATTTGGACATTTACTCTAAGGAAATTGACAAATATTACAAATCAGGGCTTTATGTAAAGGTCTGTCTTGCCAGCACCCCACTTTCTGCATCCCTAATATCTCCGCAGCACTTTTTTATTACAGGGTTTAAGTAAGTATCCTAAACCAGTATTGAATTTGATGACAGGGAGTTGTGACTTTATTTAGCTATCCATACCTTTGAACTTGGAAGGAGAGTGAGAGACTGAGAGAAAACTCAGAGAAAAGACCTGCTCATTAGGTCTTTGGAAAGGGTCCCATGTGGGACCTTCACTCTTTCACCAGCTTTCTCCCTCTCTACAGTCCTCTGTGCTTCTTTACCTCTTCATTCTCACCTCCTTTCACAGGACACTCTGCTTCTTTCCATATGATAACAGTTGCCTCATCAACTCTCCCCAGCTCCCTCCCCGTGTCTAACAAATGCTGACCTCCAGTCTCTAGCTGTATGTGAGTGAAGCTTTTCTCTATCTGGGCTTTCCTTGGTTCTGAAGAGGAAAGTGATATCTTGCTTGTTGGAGGATATGGGAGGGAATATCTGGCTTAAACTGCATATCTGCTCTCTCCAACAATAGGGTTATAGCTTGTCTTTTCCTGAATAACCCAAAGGAAAATACAACTGCCAGGATTATGCATATTCTTCCAAAGAGGAACTAGAATTGGCTCATTTGAGGAACTAAAATTCACCTATTCACAATGACATTGACTTTACTTTGCTCCTCTGCTGAAGGTGCAAGAACCCATCCCCATTCACAAAGGTCCATGTTAATGGAGCCATCAAAAATAGCACAGCACTCCCCTCATCAGAAATGTCCTCTATGCGCTTTGGTTCAGGCATGGTTGTAGTGATATCTTATTGTGCTTTATTCTTAGGATTTAGGGCTTCCACACAAGCATGGTAGGAAGGAGCTGTTCCCTTTAATATTAGCAAAGAAAACAAGCAGGCATTGCAAGTTTCAGAGCACTGAGTCAGCTGCTTAAGACAAGTCCCCTGTTAGCATTATGAAAGGGACAACCTCTAAATAATAGCCATTGCAGCTCTATGTTGATAGCACTGAGTGCAGCTTCTGCTGAGTCTTTGAAAAGCTGGAGAAAGCCTATTAGAACAAAGTCTACGTATACAAGATTCTACTGTAGCCCCAGACCTACTCATTCACCATTCTTCTAATCCTGCAAGTGCAGTTAAAATACAGCTTTTGTCTGTAAAACCCACTTTAGCTTAACCCATGCAATTTTCAGAAGGCATCCACTTGCTAACGATTAATACACAACATGAAGAGGATTAAATACTTATACAATTCCAGTCATCAAAAGGAGATTAGAAAAATTATTCTACCTTTTGCTTGTTGGCTTCAAAGTACTCACAGGACATTGCTGGTGGCTGGTGATATTAGTTTCCAGTTAATGCAATGTCAAATAATTTTTTAAAAGTAATATTCTACTTTTAATGATGCAGTATAATGTAATAAGTAAGAGCAGGAACTTTGGAGTGAGATATCTGAATTTGAATTTTTACCCTATTAGTTATTAGCCATGTGACCTTGAGTAACTTACTTAACCTTGATGTGTCTCAGTTTTCTCATCTGTTAAAGAGAACATTTTATCTCATATTGTTGAACACTAAATAAGTTAACATTCACAGAGCTTTTAAGAATAGTCCCTACATATAGTGAGGTCTGTCTAGGTGTTGGTTAAACAAAATACATATTTTTAAAAATGATACAAGTCAGTTTTATGTGGAATCTACTTTATGTCCCTGAGCATTTTTTTAATACTCACAAAACACAATGAGAGGAAGGAAACAAATGATTTGGAGATAAAGAATATCTGACTCTCTCTTGGCTGTATGGTTTTGTACATAGAAGCATAAACATATGATGTCACCCTAGGACATGATTTGATAGCTCTCAGTAAGCCGGTCGATTCCAAAGAAAATTGGAAAACTGCTCCTTGAGTCTCATTATAAGGTTTCCTCTCTGATCTTTTGTAGGTTCTAGAAAAACAAGGTAGCCTTTAAGGCCACATACCACCTCCAGTCATCCTTGTGTCTCTCAGAAATACTAATAATAACGGTAAACTTAAAATTCCCAGCGATTACATTTAGCAACAAAGTGAGTAAAAAAAAAATTCTGTCACTGCCCAAGGGGTTCACCTTGCCTGCTGCTTAGACAGAGCTGATTCATCAAGACAGGAGAATTGCAATAAAGAATAATTCACGCAAAGCCGGCTGTGCGGGAGACTGGAGTTTTATCGGTACTCAAATCAGTCTCCTCAAGCATTCCAGTGGCAGAGTTTTTGAGGATAACTTGATCGCTGTGGGGAAGCTAGACAGACAGGAGAACTAATGGATCGGAGATGAACTCTAGGGAGTCCAAGTTGTCTTCTTGCGCTGAGTCAGTTCCTGGGAGAGGGCTCAGGGTTATAAAACAAGTAGCCAATCCGGAAACGGAAATCAGATGAGCCAGTTATCGATCTGGGTGATGCCAGCTGATCCATCAAGTGCAGGGTCTGCAAAACATCTTAAGCACTGATCTTAGGAGCAGTTTAGGGAGAGTCAGAATCTTGTAGCCTCCAGCTGCGTGACTCCTAAAACATAATGTCTAATCCTGTGGCTAATGTTAGTCCTTCAAAGGCAGTCTAGTCCCCAGGCAAGAAGGAGGTCTGCTTTGGGAAAGGGCTGGTACTATCTTTGTTTAAACTATAAACTATAAACTAAGTTTCTTCTAAAGTTAGTTCAGTCTGTGCCCAGGAATGAACAAAGACAGCTTGGAGGTTAGAAGCAGGATGGAGTCGGTTAAGTTAGATCCCTTTTACTTTCACAGTCATAATTTTGCAAAGGCAGTTTCAAATCTTGATGACATTTAAAAGACGAGAAACTATGACCCCTAAAGATTAATGATTTTCTAGAGCCAGGAGAGTAACATGATTCAACCACGTCTGTTTCACTGATGTTCTAACTATGGTGAGGGACGATGTTAGAGGGACTTCTCTTCCTGGGTCCTCAAGGGGCATGGTTTCAAGTGCAGGAATTCCCTGGCTTCCTACCTCAGACAGCTAGGGCTCTTTGTGCCCCTTCTTTCTGGCTGGACAGGTAAGGTTCTTTGTCTACCTACCCAGACGGGCAAGCCAGATAGGGCCTTTGCTTCTGAATTTCCCATGAGGGCTCTTGGAGGAGGGGGCTCTGTGACTCAGGGTTATAAAACAAATAGCCAATTTGGAAATGGAATCAAAGGTCAATCAATCCAGAGGAAGTTTGAAAGAACTCCTCTCATTGGACTAGAATATGAATGGGGAGGGAATAATTAAAGAAATAAAACTTCAGCCTCCCATGCCGGAAGGGATTCCCTCTCTAGGTCCCCTCCCATGACAGCGTGGGAGCTGCCTTTTCTCTCTCCCTCTGTCTAATAAATCATTATTTCCCAAAACTCTTTGGCTCCATAATATTTATCCAAATAGTAAACTCTCCACACCTCCAGGGCTGCTTTTCCCATTCTTCCGGATTAGAGAGGTCAAGAGTCTACCAGCTGGCAATAGTTCCTGTTTCCGTGGTGGTCTAGTGGTTAAGATTTCTGGTTTTCACCCAGGCAGCCCTGGCTCAACTCCTGGTGTGGGAATGGGACCCAGGCAATCCAGTTGAAGTTTTATTCCCCTGGTAACAATGGTGTCATGATTTGTACTCTGCCTCATAAATTGAGCTTGAGTATCTTAGTCTGTCATTGCTGCTATAACCAAATACCTTAAACTGGGTAATATGTAAACAACAGAAATTTATCTCTCACAGTTCTGGTGACTGGGAAGTCCAGGATCAAAGCACCAGCGTATTCAATGTCTGAGACTCACTCTTTGCTTCCAGGATGGTGCCTTATTGTTTTGTCCTACATGGTGGAAGGGATGATGCTGTTTCTTCGCAAAGATGAAGGCAGAAGAAGAAAAGGGACTAAGATTCTTCCTTCAGCCTCCTTTTATAAGGTCACTAATTTTATTCATGAGGGTGGAGTGCTTATGACTTAATCACTGCCCAAAAGGACTTGGCTCAGAAAACTATTGTATTGGGTATTAGGTGCCAGCATATGAATGTTGGAGGTACACATACACTCAAATCACAGCAAAGAGAAATGTTAGACATGCCCATTGACATTGTCTTTAGAGGCAAAGGGGTGAACATCCAAGGGCAGAAATCAGAATATGCACAAGTAGAAAATATTAAACTTTAAATCTATTTACTTTTCATATTCCAGATGTTGTGACCATTTCCTTCCTGTATTTTCCTTCTCTGCTAAGAGAAAGTACAGTTTTGATGTGAGTGATAATAACATTGATTCAGCTTCTTCATTTTTTCCATCTGCCAAGTAATGTGTCTTGGGATTTGTGTGTATATGTGTGTGTTTAATTGCTTTTCTAAATATGACTTTTATAAGAAATATTTTCAGTTTCTACTTTGATTTTCAGAACCACCTCCACTTACACACACACACACACACACACACACACATCAAATTTCATTTTTTTTTTCAAATGCCATTTTTCATGTATTGCTAGCACTTTCTGCTCTCCACTGCAAAATTGCGGCAAAGCTTTTATTTACCACATGGAGTTTATTCTGCTTAGCTAAAGTTTATTCTGCTTAGCTGAAGGCATTAACTTAAACTCTCTGTTTTCATGTAGTTTCTTTCAATGGAAATTGACACTGCAATTAATCAGTGACTACACGAGTCCTCCATCAGGCAATGTTGTAGATTCTAATTTCTAGAGCTTCTGGATGAAATGCTGGACAACTAACTTTCTCCCACCTTTACCCTTGCTAACATGGTAAAGTATGCTGGTTTATAAACTGTGTGGAGTAGATCTCTCAAGGTAGCACTGGGACCAGTCAGTATAAGTTAGCATGGGCTTACAGTTGTGACTGATACATCTCTTTTAATTTTTCCAAAATCTTTATTGTGATAAAATACACATAACATAGATGTTACTGTCTTAATTATTTTTAAGTATACAATTCAGTGGCACTAAATACATTCATAATGTTGTGCAACCATCACTACCACCCATCTCTAACATTTTACATCTTGTAAGATTAAAACTTTATAGTCGTTAAACACTAACTCCCCATTCCTCCCTTCCCCAGTCCCTGGCAATCATCATTCTATTTTCTGTTTCTAAAATTTTGACTACTCTAAGTATATCATATAAGTGGAATCATACAGTATTTTTGTTTTTATACCTGGCTTATTTCACTTAGCATGATGTACTTATGGTTCATCCATATTGTAGCATGTGTAAGAATTTCCTTCCTTTTTAAGGCCGAGTAAGGTTCCATTTTATGTATTCACCCCATTTTGTTTATCCAGTTCATCCACTGATGGACCCTTGGGTTGGTTCATGTTTTAGCCGTTGTGAATAATGCTGCTATGAACATGGTTGTACAAATATTTTTGAGACCTTTCTTTCAATTTTGTGGGTATATATCCAGAAGCAAAATTGCTGGATCACATGGTAATTGTATTTTTAATTTTTTGAGAACCCACCTACTGTTTTCCACAGTAGGTGTACCTTTTTACATTCCCACAACACTGCACAAATGTTGGAATTTCTCCACATTCTTGCCAACACTTGTCATTCTCTGTTTTTTTTTAAATAGTAGCCATCCTAATGGATGTGAAGTAGCGTCTCACTGTAGTTTTGATTTGCATTTCCCTAATGATTACTGATGCTGAGCATCTTTCCATGTGCCAACAGGTGAATCTCCAGACCCCGTCTCTGCTTTGAATTTATCCTCTTTATGTACTGCCTTCCTCATAATATGTAATTAGCAGGAAGAGACAGTAGCTAAAAATACTTTGAATTGGTGGTGTGTGAGTGAAGACTGCAGAGTGTTGAGTCAGAGATCAGCATAGAGTTTCTGTCGAAAACAAGCAGTGTCTACTTAGGAAAATTACTTAATTTCCTGAGGCTTCATTTCTTGATTTACAAAAAGAAAGAGGTTTGACTAGGTGATCTTCAAATTTTTTCTCTTGCTCTAACTTTTTGTGATTCACCAAGACTAATTGAAAACCACTTAATGTCAGCACCACAAGCTGTAATTAAAATAAAGATGTAGACAGCAATATGAGAAGGGAAAGTCAGTGGTAGCAGATGTCAGGAAGGAAGCACAATACATTAATGCAGTCGGCTCATTTTACAGGTGAGAAAACACAACCATGTGACTGGGGTGGCCAAATCACCCTGGTCATCTAAATATTATTAGACTTTGTCTAAATTTTCCACGTGGACTAGGAATTCAAACAGGGAAAACTTGATGCTGCTGATTTAGAAAGAATCCTACAACACAGTAAGATAGAAAATTTGGTAGGTGCTCCTTTCATCTCCCAGAGAAAACATGACAGTTGCTTACCTTGATTTGCTGCATACTTTCCTGTGGGCAAGCTCGTGGAAGTCCCTGGATGGTTAGACAGGTCTGAGAATCTCGAGTTTCTTCATTAAGATCAAGAGAAATAGACAGTAAAATCTAAGCATCTTAGGGTAGGATTTTAGAAACCTTGCTGAGACCTAAGTTTCCATATTTGCTTCATGTTGGGGGAGGGGGTCTACTTTTTGAGAATTTCAACCTTTCTATTTGCCTCTATGTTTTTTTTTACTTGCTGGAAGGAAGAATTGCTGAGTGTCAGAGGCACAAGTGTGAGCTTTTAGTCTTTCAAAAGCCAATTAAATACCCACATTAACATGGCCAGCCACCATAAAGGTAATATATATGTTGTTAATTAAAGGAAAATGAGGCTGGGCATGATGGCTCACTCCTGTAATCCCAGCATTTTGGGAGGCTGAGGCAAGCCGATCACTTGAGGTCAGAAGTTTGAGACTAGACTGACCAACATGGCAAAATCCCATCTCTACTAAAAATACAAAAATTAGTCCCCCTGGGTGAGGTGGCACATACCTATAATCCCAGCTACTTGGGAGGCTGAGGCAGGAAAATCTCTTGAACCTGGGAGGGGGACGTTGCAGTGAAGCAGGATGGTACCACTGCACTTCAGACTGGGTGACAGAGTGAGACTCTGTCTCAATAAATTAATTAATTAAATGCAAAATAAAGGAGAACAAGTCAAAATTTATCTGAGCCAAATATGTCAACATCCCTAGTTCTTCTGGACCAACATTTTCTCTATGGAACTCTACATGATGGGTAGACACTGGCCAAATGACACACTCCTCTGAGTGCAAATCAGGAACCAGACTGTCTTGTGTAAGAGAAGAGACAGCTCTTTGGAAATTCTGTGACTTAGTCCTTTCCTTTCATCTGACTGCTTTTGGGAGGGAAACAAATTGCTTCATATTAGTTGCACAGATCTCATTGACTTCACTTCCATGCAGTGATTTTTCATTTTTATGACTGAAAATTATTGAAGTTCCTCCATGGCCCAAAGGCTGAGGAGGTGGTCGTCAGAGAGCCAAGAGCAGGCTGGGGTAAACAATGCCCTGTCGATTAATGAGTCCTGCCTCATTACTTTGTGTAAAGTTTCTCAGGTGGGCAGTTACCTTGTAATTTCATTTTAGCAGAATGAGAGTTAGGGGACCTTGATGCAAGTGCACTGCTCCCTTCAATCATTTTGTCAGAATAGCTTCAATTTGTGGGGAGTTGCACAAGGAAAAGGAGGAAGACTGAACTTCTTAAATTTTTTGAAGGCAACACACATTTTATAGACATCATATTGTGGAATGAAGAAACATGTCAAATGAGGGGTTTCTTAATAAAGTTGCTTTACCTGTTATTTTGTTTAGTCTTTTCTCTTGACCAAATCTCTTTTTGCTTCTGAGAAGAAATGAGAGTAGAGGAGTGGAAGAAAGGGGGAGTCAGAGGTCAGAAGACCTAGGCTTGAATACCTATCTCAACCTCCAAATCCTACTCTCAAACATGGGGAATGGGTGATATTTTTCATTACCTCACAGACTTATGTTGAGACTCAAATGAAATAATGTCAGGAAAAGTAGTGTTCTCACAGACTTATGTTGAGACTCAAATGAAATAATGTCAGGAACAACAGTGTTTAAGGTGACTTTTTAACATTCACAATTATAACTTGTTTTTCTTAAGGAGAAATTCGAAGTTCTTCTCTCCTTAACCCCACCCAAGAGAAAGAGGAGGTCATATAAGGATGTCAGGGTAAAGGACATTTTATTGCTCAGTGAGAGTGCATGGAATCTCACTGCCTGGTGAAAAGTTGAGCTCTTTCTGGAGTTCCGCCATTTCACTTGACAAGAATTAAATCCAGGAAAGCCAGCTCAGCTCTCCGTGTCTATTTCTTTGCAGATGCTTGGGTACCACTTTGACCACAGGCACTGAGACACTCATAGAATTTGAGGGCTGAATTTTTCATGGCCAATATGTTTATTAGTATGTATATCTCTGCTATTCTAGTGGATCATTGCATTCTCAAATAGGAAGGGAACTTGAAAGTTTAGATTAGGTGCATAAAGGCTACAAATTTAATCCAAATCATTCTTAAGAACAGAAACAATTTCTTTGTAGTACCATGAATTTTGGCAGATTAGAGGTTCACACTAACTGGTATTTGAATCAGTAAACCCTTCCCTTGCAACTGCTTTAAGAAAGTCAGAGAGCTATACACACCATAGAGAAAGGCTCCAAAGAATCCTGATGAAAAGTAAGTTAATATAGCATTGACCTTGGGTCATTTACCATAGATAATCTCTTTCTGCAGACCACCCTGTCAATGCCCCACCCATATCCCCTTGTCTACCTGAGCTCTGTTACTGCCAGAGGGTAACTGCTGTCTGCAGGAGTGTGTCCTGCAGCTCACCTACCCCAATTGCATAGCAAGCTGGAAGTGCCAGATAGAGTCTTAGGAATGACTTTCAGCAAAATAATGAGATGAATTGATATCAATAATTGTAGAAAATCTAGGTGGTAAGTGTACAGTGTAAAATAGTCGACATATTTTGATCAATAAAAGTGAATAAAAGTTACAAAACAGTACACACTATGATCACAGTGTTGTAAATATAAAATGTGTGTGTCTGTATACATATATACATATATATATAGTGTTTATATATACTGAGTGTTTATATATATAGTAAATGTGTATATGTAGACACTCATTAAATAGACATATAGATAGATCGGTTTGTACATGCCACTTTCAATATCTTTACTTGCATTAGATACAATATTTTGGAAGGAAATACAACAAAAAGATAGCAATTGTTGGTTATGGGTAATGAACATACAGATAATTTTAAAATAAACTTCCTATTACTTCTCTATACCTTCTAAATATTCTATAATGTATTTATACAGTCAGATTTAAAATATTATTTGCTAATTGTGTTTTGTACAGTGTTTGGTGATGGGGAACAACGAAGTTATATGTAGTTGTTGTTCTGTGGTATGATTACAACCGAAAGCCATATATATTATGTTGGAAGGTTTTAAGATCTTTTTATTGCTGGTAACTGAGGGGAAACAGAGAAAATTGTGTTGGAAGTTAAATCACAAAGGTAATAATGTTTGTCTCTAAGATGTACTTTTAGGGAGAATTTCTTTTTTTTTTTTTTTTAACTCTAAAGCTTTTTGTTTGTCTTGATTTTCTACAAAAACACTTATTATTTTTACCATCAAACGAAATATTTCACTTTAAAGGGAGAAGGCATAAGTTTTTATTTCAGGCCCAACACCATTTGTATCTATGCTTTTCATAGGACTGTCATAAGTCAAATGAAATTAGAAATGAAGAAACACTCTTAAAATGTAGAAATGTAGAGATTATTTTATAATATGTTATTATAACAAGGTAATTTTTTTACAGCTTTTCAAACTCCAGAGATTATTTTAAGCATTAAGAATATGAGGCTCTTTTTACAAATAAATCTTCAGGCTCTACTGATTCACCTTTCATGGGACTTATTTTTCAGTGAATAGCCAGAGCATAACAAGCTTCATATATCATTACCTAAGTTGAAGAGCAGTAAGAATCCATAGCAGGGGAGAGTTCTATTAAAGCTGTGCATGCCAGTGCTCTCTTTCCACACTCAGAGCCTAGAGCAATATTAATGGAAACACGTCCAACATTAGATAAACATGAAATTGGTAAGCAAAAGCAACTGTGAGGCACCATTATATCCCGTGGAGTGTGTGACGGTTTACCTACCATCAGTTCCTTCCCTCTCTGTACACACATGCCAGTCCTTCATTGAGCCAAGGAGTCTCTTCTTCCACCAGTTGGAATCTGGGCTGACCTGATTGCTTGGACCAGTAGAATACAGTAGAGGTGTTTGAACCAGAGTGACTCCATCTTGAATAGGAGCTGGGTAAAATGAGGCTGAGACCTACTGGGCTGCATTCCCAGGAGGTTAAGCCTTCTTACTCACAGGATTAGATAGGAAGTTGGTAGGACTGATATCATAAAATACAGATCATAAAGACCCTGTTGGTAAAATAGTATGCAGTAAAGAAGCTGGCCAAAACCCACCAAAACCAAGATGACCACAAAAGTGACTTCTGATCTTCTTAGCTGCTCATTATACAGTAATTACAATGCACTATCATGCTAAAAGACACTCCCACCAGGGCCATGACAGTTTACAAATGCCTTGGTAATGTCAAGAAGTTACTCTTTGTAGTATAAAAAGGGGAGGAACCTTCAGTTCTGGGAACTCTTCACCCCTTTCCCAGAAAACTAATGAATAATCTACCCCTTATTAGGGGTAGATTATACCCTTATTAGGTGTATGATCAAAAATGACCATAAAAATAGCTAGCTAGCATCCTTGGAGCTGCTCTGCCTATGGAGTGGCCATTCTTTTGTTCCTTTTCTTTTTAAATAAACTTGCTTTCACTTTACTCCATGGACTTGCCCTGAATTCTTTCTTGGGTGAAGTCCAAGAACCCTCTCTTGGGGTCTGGATCGGGATCCCTTTCCAGTAACAGAGTGATGTTGTGCTGGTTTTGCTGCTATCCTTTCACAGGATTGGCAGTCTCTGCTTCCTCCTCTGAGCTGTCGCGCAAGAAGTGCAGGGTACTCTGCTACAAAGAAAGGTCATGTGCAGAAGCACTGCAGCATCCGAGGTGTGACTTCTCTTCCACCTAGAACATTCCGTCTCTCATGGTCTGCCATGTGTAAGCCTTCTGCCTTAGCTGGGGATCTGTGAGGTCATCCTGCTCTGTTAGTGACCAGGTTGGCAATTTTAATTTCTGTTTCCAGAGGAGCACTGAGTGGAGTAGATGGATCAGGATGCCCCTTTAGCCCTAGCTCTAAACTGTATTTCCTAACAGCTTTGCCAGTAATTGAGCTCTTGAATTCTCCATATGTCTGTGCTGTCTGATTTCTTAATCTAAAGGTGTGGAGTGGAGAAGAAGTTTGATTCATTATCATCCCCTCAAACCTCAACACTTGAGTATTTTCCTTTATCTATGTAATTAGAAAAATTGTCAGGATAAATTCTGGCATGGATCTCTTGTCATTGATTTTATCTGCACTGTAGGGAGCCATTTCAATTACACACCCATGTCTCCACGTCAGCTGAGCATTCCGAGGTAAGTTGCCCCAGCCATACAAGTGTAATGAGCTCCAAAGCTTTAGCTTGTAGGCAAAATGCACATACATTTTATCTTTAACATTAATATCAAAACTGCTGTGCTTCTATTAATGGAAAAGTTCCAGCTTTAAGCTGTTAATATCAATAGTGAGTGTTGATAATTATATACTGTAGATAATTATAATCACTATCATTGTGCTTTTATATTTTTAAAAATTCCTGAAGTAATAGGGATTTTGGCAATAGTGGTTATATTTGTGCTTGCCAATTTTCCCATTTATGTGTGTGTGTGTGTGTGTGTGTGTATACATACATATATAGTTACTTCTTTTGGGGTCCACATAAATTACAAGTGGTGGTTGAATCTGGAAGCCAACTCTGTAATAAATTAAAATATTATTAAAGATAAAACTCTAACCCTAAAAATTGAAAAATACATGAGCAATACTTTATAGAACGTGGCCTTGAGCTGGCTGCAACCAGCTTCAATGAGATAGCTGCAGCAAAAGTTCTGGCTCTGTACAGCAAAATTGGGTGATTTATAATATGTGGGCATACTGTGTGGAAACTTATAAATGGAGCAAAAGAAGGAATGTATATCTTTGATTACAGCATCTGTTACTCTTTGCCTGACGTTCATTCTGGAGAATCAGGTACGCGTATTTGTCTTCCCTTGCCATCAATTTTCTTATTGTTTAAATCTCTGTTCATTTCCTGAATCCTGTGGGACACTACCCCATTTGTCTCTCCATCACTACTTGTAATCCTTGCATTTCTGTGCTTGTTACATGATGGTTACAGCTTCATGAGCTCTTTTGACAGATACTGATGATTACGCTGAAAGTTCTTTGAGAACTAGTAATTTGTTACCCCAAATAGTCATTGTTTTGTGTATGTAACCCCATGGCATGCATTAGAAATTGGTGTCTTAGGATGGGCATGCAAACTGTACAAGATTGTATGGCTATTACTAAGTGAAACTGGAATGCAAAACCTTGTTTCTCTGATTCCAATTGCCATGTTTTGAACCAGTAGATTACAGGATCAAGCAATTTCTTGGAATTTTACTTTGAATTCTACCTAAATCATTTTCATGTGTATACCTCCTCTGAGTCACCCTCAGGTAGGGACATTTTGTTTTCCATTCAACTAATAGAAATTCTAATAGGCTTAATAGATGTTTTTTCTTTCCTCTTCTGCAGATAGCATACATTCCTTGTTCCCATTTTCCATTTACATTTAGTCTGCCCAACATAAATTACTTCCATTTGCACTTCCTGTTTTTCACTTCTCATTTTTATGATAAATGAGGTTCCTGAGTCTGCCAATCACTATTTCCCTCCTCTGCCCATAGCCTTCCCATTGCTTACTCACTCTCCTCTCTGCATGTTCCTTCCCAACAGCATTGAGACAATCCTCTCATACTCAAAGCAAAAGCAAAAGCAAGAACAAATAAGCACAATAACTCCTTCAGCCTATGCTCTCTTCTGCCTGTTCTACTTCTCCTGTCACAACCAACCCCCTGAAACAGGTTTTGAAATATTCTGTCTCCATATCCTTGTGCACATCCACTCTTGAACCTATGGTAATGTGGGTTAGTCCCTGCTTCTGTGCTCTGACCATCTCATGGACATGGCTGTCATTTGCTGAATCCACAGGCACCTTTTGAACCTGTTTGTTACAGATTGAACCTGTAATGTATGTTCCTGTTATTATGAATTTGAGGAGGCTGGGCTTTTTTAACAAATAGATCCCAAATACAAAAGACGTTTATTTCTTCTGTACCTAATGATCTGAGGTGGGTATTGCTTTTTGACAGGAAGGTCTCCTTTATTTGGGATTCAGGAGCCCTCTGCAAGGGTCTCATCATTTTTTGCATTCAACTGACAGAAAGTGTAAGGGAGCCTAGGGGAGACACCAATGAATTATACTTCCTACTCTTCACACAACTATTCACACGATTGTGATCATACCTAGATGGAAGGAGGTTGGAAAATGTCATTCCTGGTTGGGAAGCCACCTTCCATGGATAACCCTGCACTAACAAACTGAAACCTGTCCACAGCTATCCTTCTCTGCTGAACCTGGTAATGTCATCTTTAGAAGTGAAGACACAATTAGCACACGATCTTGTATTCATTATATCATTGTTAATATAAAAGAAAAAAGGTAAAAAGGAGGATCGAGAGCTCGATATGTGTGACAGGCAGGTAAAGCAGTGATTAGGGTAGGCATGATGTTTACTCTTTTGGAGGTCTGAGCAGGATGCTGTAGAGATATGGTGTGGGCAGGATGCATGCAGTGATAGCGAAGGACAAGATGCTTGAGCTTATGTTTTATCACTTTCACTCGCAGGGGTGAGGCTATGTGGCTTACTTTGTCATTCCGCACTCAACATCAAATAATATTTTGGCTGATCCTGCTGCTCCCATTTTATATTAGGTAATTGGAAGACTGAAACTCTTTTAAAAAGAGAAACGTCATTCTCCAAACCAAGTTCATTCGGTGTTGTCAATTGAGATTATAGGAGGCTTGAATACTCTGCTCTCAGAGGAATTTCACTGGGACTCTGACTCCAGCCAGAGTGAAGCTCTCAAACCACGAAATAAGTCTAAACTCTATTGGGAATTTTCTCTCCTTCATAGCAATTGCTTTTGAATAGAGAAAAGCCTTCAAAATTTTCCTTGGATGTATTTATCAACAGGGAACTGCCCCTAAAAATGTTTCTCTTGCAATCTTGCATTCTGAGGCAATGGAACATTAGTATTTAATAATTACCACTGGTAACGTGAAAATGCAAATTTACTTCTTACCACAAAATCGGAGTTAATCACAAAAATTGTGCCTACCTGGGAAAACCATTTGAGCAGGTACATACACAGGAGATGCAAAAGCCTTGTGCAGTGTTAGGCAAGTTACTTGCTATAGTTTGATAGTTTGACCCTCCAGATCTCATGTTGAAATTTGATCAACAGTGTTGGAGGTGGGGCCTAATGGAAGGTCTTCAGGGTCATGAGGGTGGCTCCCTCATGAATGGGGTAGTGCCATCCTTGAGGTAATGAGTGAGTTCTTGCTCAATTAGTTCTTACAAGAAGTGATTGCTAAAAAGATCCTGGAACCTCTCCACCCCTCTTACTTTCCCCAGAGCCATGTGATCTCTGTAAATGCTGGCTCCTCTTCATCTTCTGTCAGGAGTAGAAGCAGCCAAGATCTTTGACAGATTCAGGTGCTGGTGCTATGCTTCCTGTGCAGTCTGCAGAACCATGTAACAAATTAACCTCTTTTTAAAATAAATTACCTAGCCTTAGGTATTCCTTCATAGCAATACAAATGAAGTAAGATATGACTCAACCTCAGTGTGTATATGTATAAAGTGGTGCTAATAATTGTTACCTCACAAGCTCGTCATGAGGATTAACCAAGATACCCCATAGGAAACCACCTTGCACAGAAGAGATGCCCTAGTAAAGGTTAATTTCTTTTCTTTGTTCCTTTTCTTTTTTCTTCACTCTCCTTTCTTTCTTTCCTTCCTTCCCTTTTCACTCTCCTCTTCCCTCTCCTCCCATCCCTTAATGGTAGAGTTGGAGTTTGCAGGAGAGGACCATAGAGATTTAGAGAGAAACAGGAAAGTGACTCTGAGAAAGGCAAGGAGAAAGGAGAAGGAGAAAAAAGTCAGAGACCAGGGTAAAGGAGGGCAATAGGGAGAGGAATGGGGCTGAGGGCAAAGATAAATAATTAAAAAAAAAAAAAAGATTCTGCAGTAAGACAATGTCATAGATTGCATGCTTCCTACAATCAGGCAGAAACTCTTTCTGGCAAAGTCAGCCTCAAGCATGTTAGTGCCTAGAGAGAAAGGACAGACCAGGATCTCCCCACTACCCCACCCTCAGCTGCCTATCATCCACCTTCTTCTGCAGCCCTTTGCAAAGGCTTCCTGTTTGGAAAGTTCTTTATCTTTTACCTTGCGTGTGCCTCTCAACCTCCTACTTAGTTTTTGATGCTAGCTTAACTATGCCTTAGGCTGTGTGATTTATTCCTGCAAGTGTCCCCTCCGTCACCCACAGCATCCTGCCAAACTTCTGATGTGCATTTATTAGTTCAGTTCAGGCCCCGAAGAATTTGTAGTGTCTCCCATGTTCATACATGAGGCCAGGGGATGGATGTGAAATAGTCTCACTACCAAAGCTATGCCAGCAGGGAAAGAGGTTCCCAAAACCCAGTCCCCACTGCACGTACTACATCAAAATACCTGAGGGGTATTTGTTAAAATGTATATCTCTTGGCCGTGCTCCCAAAAATTCATATAAGGCTGAGGCTTAGGTATCTGTAATGTAAGAAGTTCTCCCAGCTAATTTTGTTGGGCAGCCAAGTTTAGGAACTTAGGTAGTGAAATAAAAAATAAACAATTTCAGAATATTCTCTGTGATAAGGTTTGAATCGATGGCATTCTGGGTTGCCAGTTACAGACTGGTTCAACAATGTCTGAGGACAATTAGGTGGTTTACATTTTATTACATTGTCTTAAAGCTTCCATTCCATTTAAGGTGCTAACATTTCTTCTGATGAAGATTTGACGCACAGAGAAGGCAGATGAGCAAGCCACTGTCATTTGACATGCATGCCAATAGGCTTGGTGAAAAGGACATGTGGACTTTAGACTTCTGTTGGCTTCTGCTTTGATGTCTGGAGTCTAGCTGGCTCACCACCATGACACAGAGATTGCCACTAAAGACTCAAACTGTAGGCAGCAGGCTTCTTCTGTGTTCTGTCTGGGGCAACTTTTCTGCTGCATATGTCTCATTTTTCTTGCTCTCACCCTCTCTTTCTTGGAGTCCTGGCTTCATGCCCCAGGCACGACTTCTGATGTTCCTCCCATTCTTTCCCTGGCTCATCATTGTCCTTTGCTCACTCTGCCCTTGACTGTGTGCAACCCCATTCTAGGTGAGACTCCTTCTTCCAGGGAGGCAGGCACAGTCTCTTGTGCAGACCAAACTCACTCCTGTCACTACCAGAGGAGGGAGCTTTCTGCCTACCCAGCCCTTCCCTGTAATTCTGCAAAGGCAGTTCCATACTGAGTAACTTGTGGCTTTCCTGGGAAGCTGAGATGTGCCTTGAGGATCCTTTTGTGTCACTGCAGAGAGAAGTATTCTTTGATGCGCTCCCAGAGGAGCACAGAGTGCTCACAAGCGAGTGAACAGGAATGAGAAAATTTCAAGGAGAATGGTCCATGGCTGCATTAAAAGTGATTTCTGTTTCTTTGGGGAGATAGATGCCACTCTAGATGAAGTGGGGTTGAAAACTCTGCTCTAAGATCCTGAAGCTGAAATACTTCTTCCTGAGGTAAATCTGAAAGTCTAAAGTCAAAGACAGGAAGGTGTATAAAATAGAACAAATACAAAAGCAGAAACCATTTTCCTGAGAGATTTCATGGAAATTGTTTAAATGATAACTGAAAGAGAATACCAGGATCACAGAACATTAAAAAGAGAGCATTGTTAGAAGGCCAAGCATCTGCAGGAGGCAAAGACTGCCATATCTTTTTGAAACACAAAGAGCAAGAAGGCATTATAACCAAGGCTAGGTGGCCTTGGGCTGTGCCCTTTGGGCAAAGCTAGAGCAACAATGATGGATAGGTGGGTTCAGCCAGACCTCTTATTTCTAGGCAGACTTGTCATCCCTCCCTTTCCATCTTATTATCTGTAGTTCTGAGAGAGAAAGAATTTGAGGAAAAAAAAACAAAAACAAAAACAGATGGAAACATTGTCTAAGTTTTCTAGAGTTGCCATAATAAATTACCACAACTGGGTGGCTTAAAACAGTACATTTATTCTCTCCCAGTTTTTGATACCGGAAGTTCAAATCAAGGTGTCAGCAGGTTGGCACTGCCTCTGAAGGCTCTAGGGAAGCATTCTTTTCCTCTAGCAGCTCACTGGGGCTCCCGGCATTCCTTGGCTTGTAGCAACATCACCCTCATACTTGTTTTCATCTTTGCGTGACCTTCTCTGTATGTTCTCTTCTTCCCTCCTAAGGATACTTGACATAGGATTTGGCTTGCCCTGATTTAAGATGATTTCATCTTGTGATCCTTAACTACATCTGCAAAGACCCTTTTTCCAAATCAGGCCACATTCACAGGTTGCAGAGGACATGGTTTTTGGGGAACTACCATTTAACCCACCACAACAGGCTTTGAGAAAATGCCCTCTATGATAACATCTGAAATGAAACCTGAGCTCTGTTTCCCACATAGTGCAGCTCACAAGTTGACTCTGAGTACTACTGCTGGTCTGGGTTGTCTTCTGCATTGATTCCTCACAGCTATTAAGCCACACTGGCCCTGTCTCAGATCCCTGGATTCACCAAATCCCTCCCCACCTTGAAGCCTTTGCACTTTCCTCAAGGGAAGTTCTGAACAGCACCCTTTTTGCACAGCTCTCTTCTCACCCTGGAGTTCTCATCTCTAATGATTACCTCTTCCCAGAGAGAAGTTCCCTGACCATGCTGTTATTATTTTTAATCATAAGCAGTTTGTTTCCTTTAAAGCACTGACTCCAATTTTTAAATTATTTAGATGATCAGTCTCTCCCAAGCCCAAAAATTTGAAGGGCCAAGTGTGCAAGGAACGAGTCTACCCTGTTTACCCAGCACATGTAACACCAGGCACAGTGTTGGGTTCTCAAAGAATGATAGGTGAAAATAATAGACAAGGTAATAAGTGAATGAGCACGTAATGTGATATCATTTCCCTTCCCTGTTTGCACTTCTTTCATCTTTTCCTGGACTGGGCTTTTCCAGGTGACTACCTAAAACTTTACTCTTATCTTCATCTAATCATTGTTAGGATGGTAACTGATGGAGGCCCTCATGCTTGTGGTCCTAAATAGTTTACACCTGTACATTAGTTTATACCTGTATCTCTCTTCTATTGTAATTGAGATTGAAACATCTAAGTAGGTATTTCTGTTGCACCAAGTACATTGGCTGTTGGCTGTAGTGTTTTGTCATCATGACAGTTCTCTCCAAGGACAGGGATTAGGAATCAGAGGGAGGGGTGGCCAGGGCCTCAAAGGCAAATGCCAAGCCTGTGAAGCATAGCAGTGAACATGGTGAGCAGCCAGCCCTATGCTTCTAATTGGCCTCTGAATTGTCTCTGCTTAAATGACATCACCCAATGTACTCTTAAGCTCTTATACATTTCTCCAGCTTTGGCGAATATTCCTTTATTAGAGCTTATTAGAGCTTTCTTTATTGTCTTTATATAAATGATATATTCTCATTGTAAAAGTTTAAGCATTGAAAAAAGTATGAAGATGAGAATTTTTTAAAAATTCACTCAAACCCCATCACTGAGAAATATAACAGACATTAGATAAGCATGGTTCCAGGCAGCTGTCTAGTACCACATATATATATATATATATATATATATATATATATATATATATACATAAGGAAGTTATATATACATAAGTTCTCTCTAGGTATATATATATAAGGAAGGGTGAATGATTAGGTAAATATACTGAGAAATCATCTTCATAACAATAGATCATACTTTACATAAAATAATATTTTTGATAAGAATGTATGAAATTTACCTTTTCATGAATTAAACAGAAGGAAATGAAATTGATCTGAAATAACTATTTGCTGAATTTCAGGGGTTTTTAAACTGTAGAAACATGAGATTCCAGATGATCCAAAGTCAAGAGAAAATCTTATTTAAAATGACATTTAAGATTATTTACTGTTCAGTCTATATTTTAAAAGAATCTATAATCCCCAGCAGTCCTTCTTACCCCAATGTCTGCATTCTGGATTTCTTTATTTGGGCATTATTGTGTTCCTTAAAGTCTTATAATATTAATTGCCTTATTTTTTTCATACGCAATTAATATTTATTATCTTCTTGGGTTCTTCTAAATCATATGTTTCAAGAATCTACCCTTTTTCCAGACACCCACTTCTTGGGACTGCTATTATTCTCTAGGCTGTATAAATTGCTCTGTATGCTTCTGTAAAACTATTACTTTGGAAACTTGCTTTTATTACTTTCTCGTTTTGGATTTATATGTTTTAGATACTGAGTCTTTCTCTTTATTAATGATTCTTATTTGGTAGAGCATATTTTCAGTTAACTCCTCACCATGATAATTGGGAAGAAAAACATTTCTGAGTTGTTTCATATCTAAAAGAGCCATTATTTGTTTAAAAGACAGTTTGGCTGATGTTAGAAACTATTGTTCTAGGTTCTCAGTGGACTATTTCACATAAAAGCACAATCTACAGGCATTTCTTTTTATTTGGAAATTCGGTGGTTTTTCTTCATTTATTTCAACTGAGGTCTAATTCATATATGGTGAAACATACAGATGTTTATAGTTTGGTGAGTTTTAACAATTGAGTATATCAATGCAATACTACCCCAAACAAGATATGGAATATATATGTCCATCAGTCTCCAAATTCCTAGGGTCAACTCCTGCTTTACTCTCGTTAGCTGTAGCCACTTTTCTGATTTCTAACACCATAGATGAATTTTGTCTGTTCTAGTACCTCATAAAGCAGAATCATCCTATATGTGCACTTCTGCCTAGCTTCTTTTGTTCAGCATAAATTTGAAATTCATTAATGTATTGCATATTTTAGAAGCATATTCCAGTCTGTTGCTGAGTAATATTTCATTGTACAACTGTACAACAATTTGTTTGCTAAACTCCTATTGACAGATATTTGGATTGTTTCCAGTACTTTCTTGTAAAAGACTTGCACAAATGTTTCTCTTTCTTTCTCTTTCTCTCTTCTTTCTTTCCCCTTCCTTCCTTCCTTCCTTCCTTCCTTCCTTCCTTCCTTCCTTCCTTCCTCCCTCCTTCCTTCCTTGAGGCAGAATCTCGCTCTGTCACTTAGGCTGGAGTGCAGTGGTGTGATCTGTGCTCACTGCAATCTTTGCCTCCTGGGTTTGTACAATTCTTCTGCCGCAGCCTCCTGAGTAGCTGGGATTGCAGGCATGTGCCACCATGCCCGGCTAATTTTTGTATTTTTGGTAGAGAGGAGGTTTCACCATGTTGGTCAGGCTGGTCTCAAACTCCTGACCTTGTGTTCCACCCTACTTGTCCTCCCAAAGTGCTGGGATTAAAGGTATGAGTCGCTGCACCCAGGCTGGTTTTTATTTCTTTGAAGTAAATACCAAGAAGTGAAATTGCTATCATAACGTAGGTATAGGATTAGCTTTATTAGAAATTTCCAAATAATTTTGTCAAATTATTAATATTTTACATTCCCACCAGCAATACGTGAGATTTCTAGTACCTTCATCCATATCTTTTACAATATAGGATTGTTGGTTTTTTAATTGTAGTCATTGTAGTAGGTATCCATTATAGTTTTAATTTGTATTTTCATGGTGATAAAAATTTTGTGCATCATTCTATGGGTTTATTGGCCACTCACACATCTTCACTTGTGAACTATCTGTTTAAATATTTTGCCTATTTTAAAAACATTACATGTATGGTGGTTATGTGCATGTTTTGATAAATTTTATAATAGATTTGCATATATTTTATGGTAGTAAATAATAAAATACAATAACATCTACATATTTTATGCATTCATGACATACCTAACTTTTTCTTAATTTTTTGGATATTTCTAGGCTTTACAGTTTGTCAATTAGTTTTTCAAATTGCCACAAACTTCAAATATGTTTATTGAATAAAATGTCCATATATAGGTGGTCCTACACAGTTCAAACCCACATCATACAAGGATCAACTGTGCTAGATGTAGCTTTATCTACTTTATCCTATCTGCTACCCCTCCTGTATTCAGTTTCTTTCTTCCTAAAATTTGTATTTCTTTCTTCATATGATGGCTCTCAACTCCATATCTTTATTCAATATCAATTTGTAATTTTAAATTTCTTTGCTTTTGTTTAAATGTGGCCTTTGAAGGAGTTGGCAAATTGCATTTTCCAGAAGGATCACAACAATATCTCCTAGCCTGCATAGTCTTCTACAATGTTAACTTGTCATTCTTCCATTAAGAGCTGGCGTCTAGAGCTTGCAATTATGTCAAGAGGTGGACTGTATTTGGTGATTTACTTGTAACCAAAATAATTTTGCAGCAGAGAAATGGTGAACCCTTCAAGGCTAGTTCAGAAGAAGCAATGCCACTTTTGCTTTGATTCCTTTGAGTGCTCACTCTCTGAATATTCCCTCTCAGGATTGTCTCTTCAGAATCTATTCAGCATGCAGTGAGAAGCTGCATAGAGAGGCCATATGGAGATGCCCACTCAGCCTAGTCTTCAAGTTATCTCAGCTTAGTCTCATAGTAGACATATTAATGAGGAAGTCCAATAATTACAGCCTCTTGCCATTTTACTGTTTAACAGCAATTCTTCACTGCTAGCTCCAAATATATTGTGGATCAGAAAAAAGTCACCCCATACTGCTCCTGTCTAAATTTCTGACTCATAAAATCCAGAATCTACTTCACTTAAAGTGTAATCATTAAATGTCATTTTTTTTGTTTTGCATAACAGCTTCTATATTTTCTTTATTTCTGAACTTTTATTTTAGGTTCGGAAGTTATATGTGCAGGTTTGTTATATAGGTAAACCCATGTCATGGGGGTTTGATGTATAGATTATTTCCTCAACCAGATACTAAACCTAGTAGCCAGTAGTTACTTTTTCTGCTCCTCTCCCTCCTCCCAACCTCCACCTTCAGACAGGCCCCAGTGTCTGTTGTTCCCCTTTTTGCGTTCATGTGTTTTCATAATTTAGCTCCCACTTGTGAGTGAGAACATGTGGTATTTGTTTTTCTGTTCCTGCATTAGTTTGCTAAGGATAATGGCCTCCAGTTCCATCCAGGTTTCTGCAAAAAATATGATCTCATTATTTTTTATGGCCACATGGCATTCCATGGTGTATATTTACCACATTTTCTTTATCCAGTCTTCCACTGATGGGCAATTAGGTTGATTCCATGTCTTTGCTATTGTGACTAGTGCAACTATGAGTATATGTGTGCATGTCTTTATGACAGAATGACTCTCATTCCTTTAAGTATATATCCACTAATGGAATTGCTGAATCAAATGGTAGTTTTTAGCTCTTTGAGGAATTGCCACACTGATTTCTACAATGCTTGAACTAATTTACACTCCCTTCCCCACAATAGCTTATAAGCATTCCCTTTTCTCTGCAACCTCGCCAGCATCTGCTATTTTTTGACTTGTTAATAATAGCCTTTCTGATGAGTCTGCGATAGTATCTCACTGTGGTTTTGAATTGCATTTCTCTAATGATCAGTGATGTTGAGCTTTCATTCATAGGCTTGTTAGTTGCTTGTATGTCTTCTTTTGAAGAGTTTCTGTTCCTGTCCTTTGCCCACTTTTTAATGGGGTTGTTTTCTTTCTTGTCAATTTAAGTTCCTTACAGATACTGGAGATTAGACCTTTGTCAGATGCATAGTTTGCAAATATTTTCTCCCATTCTGTAGATTGTCTCTTTGTTGATAGATTCTTCTGCTGTTCAGAAGCTCTTTAGTGTAATTAAATCCCATTTGTCAATTTTTGCTTTTGCTGTGATTGCTTTTAGTGTTTTTGTCATGAAGTCTTTGCCAGTTCCTATGTCCATAATGGTATTGCATAGGTTGTCTTCCAGGGTTTTTATTGCTTTGGGTTTTCCATTTAATTCCAACTCCAACCAGGGGCTCAGGAACAGAACTCTCCTCTCTACCGGCCTGAGCCTCTAGAGGGAGGGGTGGCCATAGTCTCCATGGACCAGCAGACTGAGTCTTTCCTCTTGCTAGCTCTGAGAAATCCAGGCAGCACAGACGAGTGGGTTCTTACCCAGCACAGCACACTGCCTCCACCAGGGGACAGCCAAAGTGCCTCATTAAATGGGTCCTGCTTCTACCCAACTGGATGAGACCCCAGAACAGAGCTTGTCAGACATCCTATACAGGTGTGAAACTGTCATCAGGTCAGTGCTCCTCAAGGCCAGAGATCCCAGAAGAAGGAGTAAGCAACCATCTTTGCTGTTCTGTAGCCTCCTCAAGTGACATCTCCAGGCACAGGAGTGAACCAGATGAATAGGGCCTGAAGTGAACCCCCAGAAAATCACAACACCCTTACAGAAGAGGGGCCTGACTATTAAAACAAAACAAAACGGACAAAAAACAGAAAGCAACAACGACAGCATCAACAAAAGATGTCCTCCCAAAAACCTCATCCAAGGATTAGCAGCCTCAAAACTAGACAAACACATGAAGATGAGAGAGAATCAACAAAAAACTCCTGAAAATCTAAAATGCCAGAGTGCCTCTTCTCCTTGAAATGATTGCAACTCTTTTCCAGCAAGGACACAGAACTAGATGGAGGATGACATGGATGAATTGACAGAAGTAGGCCTCAGAAGGTGGGTAATAACAAACTTCACTGAGGTTAAGAAGCATGTTCTACTCCAATGCAAAAAAGCTAAGAACCTTGATAAAAAGTTAGGGGAGCTGCTAACTAGAATAACCAGTTTTAGAGAGGAACATAAGTGACCTGAAGGAGGTGAAAAATACAGCACAAGAACTTCATGGAGCATTCACAAGTACAATAACTGAATTCATCAAGTAGAAGAAAGAAGATCAAAGATGGAAGAGTATCTTGCTGAAATAAGGCAGGCAAACAAGATTAGAGAAAAAAAGAATGAAAAGGAATGAACATAAGCTCAGAGAAATATGGAACTATGTAAAAACACCAAACCTACAACTGATTGGAGTACCTGAAAGAGAATCAAGTGGGAAAACACACTTCAGGATATTATCCAGGAGAACTTCTCCAACCTAGCAAGACAGGCCAAAATTCAAATTCAGGAAATACAGAGAGCCTCACTACCACACTCCAAAAAAAGAGCAACCCCAAGACGTATAATCATCAAATTCTCCAAGGTCAAAACAAAGGAAAAAATGTTAAGGGCAGCCAGAGAGAAAGGCCAGGTAACCTACAAAAGGAAGCCCATCAGACTATTAGTAGATCGCTCAGCAGACACCCTACAAACCAGAAGAGAGTGGGAGTCAATGTTCAATATTCTTAAATAAAAGAATTTTGAGCCCAGAATTTTGTATTCAGTCAAACTAACCTGCGTAAGGGAAGGAGAAATAAAATTCTTTTCAGACAAGCAAATGCTGAGAGAATTCATCACCAACAGGCCTGCCTTACAAGAGCTCCTGAAGGAAACACTAAATATGGAAAGGAACAACTGGTACTAGCCACTGCAAAACACATGAAAGTATAAAGACCAATGACACTATAAGAAAACTGCGTTAACTAGTGTGCAAAATAACCAGCTAGCATCATGATGACAGCATCAAATTTACACATAACAATATTAACCTTAAATGTAAATGAGTTAAATACCCCAATTAGAAAACACAGACTGGCAAATTGGTTAGAGTCAAGACCCTTTGGTGTGCTGTATTCAAGAGACTCATCTCACATGCAAAGAAACAAATATACTCAAAATAAAGGGATGGAGGAAGATTTACCAAACAAATGGAAAGCAGAAAAAAGCAGGGGTTGCAATCCTAGTCTCTGACAAAACAGACTTTAAAACAAAAAAGATCAAAAAAGACAAAAATAGGGCATTACATAATGGTAAAGGGATCAATTCAACAAGAAAAGCTAACTATCATAAATATATATACACCTAATACAGGAGCATCCAGATTCATAAAACAAGTTCTTAAAAACCTACAAAGAGACTTAGTCTCCCACACAATAATAGTAAGAGACTTTAATACCCCATGGTCAATATTAGACAGATAAACAAGACAGAAAATTAATAAGGATATTCAGAACTTTAACACAACTCTGGATCAAGTAGTCCTAGTACATATCTACAGAACTTTCTACCAAACAACAGAATATACATTCTTCTCTCTGCCACATGGCACGTACTCTGAAATTGACCACATAATTAGATGTAAAACACTCCTTAGCAAATGCAACAGAACTGAAATCATAACAAACAATCTCTCAGACCACAGTGCAATCAAATTAGAACTCAAGATTAAGAAACTCGATCAAAACCACACAACTACATGGAAATTGAACAACCTGCTCCTAAATGACTCCTGAGTAAATAATGAAATTAAGGCAGAAATCAAGAAGTTCTTTGAAACCAATGAGAACAAAGAAACAACTTACCAGAATCTCTGGAATGCAGCTAAAGCAGTGCTAAGAGGGAAATTTATAGAACAAAGTGCCCACATCAGAAATCTAGAAATATCTCAAATTGACACCCTAACATTACAATTAAAAGAACTAGAGAAGCAAGAGCAAAAAAATCCAAAGCTAGCAGAAGATAAGAAATAACTAAGATCAGAGTGGAACTGAAGGAGATAGGGACACACACATACAAAAAACTTCAAAAAAATCAGTGAATCTAAAAGCTGGTTTTTGAAAAAAAATTAATAAAATAGATAGACCACTAGCTAAACTAAGAAAGAAGAAAAGGGAGAAGAATCAAATAGATGCAATAAAAAATGATAAAGAGGATATCACCACTGACCCCACAGAAATACAAACTACCATCAGAGAATACTGTAAACACCTCTATGCAAATAAACTAGAAATTCTAGAAGAAATTGATAAATTCTTGGGCACATAAACCCTCTCAAGATTAAACCAGAAAGAAGTTGGATCCCTGAATAGACCAATAACAAGTTATAAAATTAAGGCAGTAATAAATAACCTACCAGCCAATAAGAGCCCAGAACCAGATGGATTCACAGCCAAATTCTGCCAGAGATACAAAGAGGAACTAGTACTATTTCTTTAGAAACTATTCCAAACAAGTGAAAAAGAGAGACTTCCCCTTTATTCGTTTTATGAGGCCATCATCACCCTGATACCTAAAACTTGGCAGAAACACCAAAAAAAGAAAGCTTCAGGCCAATATCCCTGATGAGCATTGACATGAAAATCCTAAATAAAATACTGCCAAACAAAATCCTGAAGCACATCAAAAAGTTTATTCACCACAATGATGTCGGCTTCATCTCTGAAATGCAAGGCTGGTTCAACATAAGCAAATCAATAAACAGAACCAAAAACAAAAGTCACATAATTATCTCAATAGATGTGGAAAAGACCTGCAATAGAATTCAACATCTCTTCATGTTAAAAACTTTCAATAAATTAGGTATTGATGGAGCATATCTCAAAATAATAAGAGCTATTTATGACAAACCACAGCCAATATCATACTGAATTGGCAAAAGCTGGAAGCATTCCCATTGAAAATCTTCACAAGACAGGAGTGCTGTCTCTCACCACTCATATTTAACATATTATTGGAAGTTCTGGTCAGAGCAATCAGGCAAGAGAATATAATAAGAGAATATTCCTATTTGAATATAAAGGATATTCAAATAAGAAGAGAGAGGAAGTCAAATTGTCTCTATTTGCAGATGACCTGATCCTATATTTAGAAAACTCCATCATCTCAGCCCCCAAAACTCCTTAAGCTGATAGGAAACTTCAGCAAAATCTCAGGATACAAAATCAATATGCAAAAATCATAAGCATTCCTATACACCAACAATAGACAAGCAGAAAGCCAAATCATGAATGAACTCCCATTCACAGTTGGTACAAAGAGAATAAAATACCTAGAAATACAGCTAAAGGGACGTGAAGGACTTCTTCAAGGATAAATACAAACCACTCCTCAGGGAAATAAGAGAAGACACAAACAAAAGTAAAAATATTTTGTCCTCATGTGATAGGAAGACTCAATATTGTGAAAATGGCCATACTGTCCAAAGTAATTTATAGATTCAATGCTATTTCCATCAAACTACTATTACATTCTACAAAGAAGTAGAAAAAAACTACTTTAAAATTCATATGGAACCAAAAAAACCACAGAGGCAAGACAATCTTCAGCAAAAAGAACAAAGCTGGAGGCATCATGCTACCTGACTTCAAACTATACTAAAAGGCTACAGTAACAAAAATGGCGTGATGCTGATATGAAAACAGATATATAAACCAATGGAACAGAATAGAGACCTCAGAAATAAGACTATATATCTACAATCAAACCGTTTCAACAAACCTGAGAAAAGCAACAGGGAAAGGATTCCCTATTTAATAAATGGTGCTGGCAAAACTGGCTAGGCTTATGCAGAAATTTGAAACTGGACCCCTTCCTTATACCTTACACAAAAATTAACTCAAGATGGATCAAAGACTTAAATGTAAATCCCAAACCATAAAAACCCTAGAAGAGAACCTAGACAATACCCTTCAGGATGTAGGCATGGGCAAAGATTTTATGATGAAATCACCAAAAGCAATTGCAACAAAAACTAAAATTAATGAATTGGATCTAATTAAATGGAAAAGCTTCTGCATAGCAAAAGGAACTATCATCAGATAGAACAGACAACCTACATAATGGTAGAAAACTTTTGCAATCTACCGTTTTGACAAAGGTCTGATATTCAGAATTTCCAAGAAACTTAACTTTACAAGAGAAAAACAAACAACCTCATGAAAAAAATGGGTGAAGGATATGAACAGACACTTCTCAAAAGAATACATTTATGCAGCTAACAAACATAAGAAAAACAACCTCAGCATCACCAATCATTACAGAAATGCACATCAAAACCATAATGAGATACCACTTCATGCCTGTCAGAATGGCGATTATTAAAAAGTCAAGAAACAACAGATGCTGGTAAGGCTGTGGAGAAATAAGAATGCTTTTGTTTGTGGGAATGTAATTTCTTTAAACCATTGTGAAAGACAGTGTGGTCATTCCTCAAAGATCTAGAACCAGAAATACCATTTGATCCAGCAATCCTATTACTGGGTATATACCCAAAGGAATATAAATCATTCTATTATAAAGATAACATGCACAGGTGCGTTTATTGCAGCACTATTCACAATAGCAAATACATGGGACCAATCCAGATGTCCATCAATGATAGACTGGATAAACAAAAGGTGGTACATATACATCATGGAATACTATGCAGCCACAAAAGGAATAAGATCATGTCCTTTGCAGGGACATTAATAAAGCTGGAAGTCATCATTCTCAGCAAACTAACACAGGAACAGAAAACCAAATACTGCATGTTCTCACTCATAAGTGAGAGTTAAACATATGGGAACACATGGACACAGAAGGGGAATAACACACACCCAGGCCTGTTGGAGGGCAGGGTGGGTGGAGGGAAGGGAGAGCATCAGGACAAATACCTAATGACTTCAGGGCTTAAAAGCTAGGTGATGGGTTGCTAGGTGCAGGAAACCATGTATACCCATGTAACGATTATAGGATTTACCAGGAAAAAAGAAAAATAAGAGAGAGATCCAAGATGGCCGATCATTAGCAGCTCAGGATTGCAGCTCCCAGTAAAAGCGCAAAGAGCCAGTGGACGCCACACTTACCGATAAATTTTCACTGCCCACGGACCAGGACATTCCCAGTGGAGGAGCCCCAC
>CAUYQU010030772.1:0-56914 GCA_963574635.1 Cheracebus regulus
TCACAAATATTAATATTAATTCTAAACTTAAATGGATACAATGCCCTAATCAAAGTCACAGACAGGCAAATTGAATAAAAAGTTAAAATCCATTGGTACTTAGTATTCAGATCCAACTCACAATGATACACAAAGACTTAAAATAAATGGATGGAGGAAGATTTACTAATTAAATGGAGAGAGAGAGAAAAAAAGCAGGAGTTGTAACTCTTGTCTATAGTAATAAAGACTGAAAGAAACAAAGAAGGACATTACATAATGGTAGAAGGATCAATGTAACAACCAAAGGTAATGATTATAAATACATACGTACCTAATATAGGAGCACCCAGATACATAAGACAAGTTTTTATTGACTTACAAAGAGATTTGGACTCCCGCACAATAATGGTGGGAGATTTTGACATCGTATTGTTAATTTATAATACACCCATTCTGAAAGTGACTATATAACAGAAAGTGAATTACTCTTTAGTATTTACATAGTATCTCACAGACCTAAATGAAATATTGGTTGACTGTTTGTTTGTTATTTTCTTTCTGTATTCCTTTCTGTCTCTGTTGTTAAGTATAATTGATGGCATAAAAGAGGTTTTTGATACCTTTTTAAGATTGCATTCCAGCCTGAGCAACAAAGCAAGAATTCTGTTCTCTCTCCCACTTTTTCTTTCTCTTTCTTTTTTTCTCTTATAAAAAAAAAGCCCAGTTTCTGAGGGAATTTATAAAAAATACTATTTTTCCCTTTGGAATTAATAAGTAACTTGACAGGAGAGAAACCTGGCAGATACCGTCTTAATGAAGGGATCAAAGTGAAAAATCATGTGCCACCTGGTAGGATGAAATAAGGCAGGACCACCACCACCTGTTCTCTACAAAAAAAATCGAAGAATTAGCTGGGCATGGTGGGGTGCATCTGTGGTCCCAGCTACTCAGGAGGCTGAGGCAGGAGGATTGCTTGATCCCAGGAGGTCAAGGCTTGTTTGTGCCACTACACTCCAGCCTGGGTGACAGAGCAAGACCCCTATCTCAAAAAATAAACAAAACAGTAGAGTTCCTAAAATTCCATAAAGGCCGGGCCCAGTGGCTCTTGCCTGTAATCCCAGCACTTTGGAAGGCCAAGGCGGGAGGATAGCTTGAGCCCAGGAGTTTGAGACCAGCCTGGGCAACATGGCAAGACCCCATCTGTACAAAAATAAAAATAAAAAATTAGCTGGGTGTGGAGTCACACACCTGTGGTCCCAGCTGTTCAGGAGGCTGAGATGGGAGGATCACCTGAGCCTAGGAGGTTGAGGCTGCAGTGAGGCATGTTCACAACACTGCACTCCAGGCTGGGCATCAGAGTAAGACCCTGTATCAAAATAAAACTCCGTTAAAAAGCTGTCCGGGCACTGTGGCTCATGCCTGTAATCCCAGCACTTTGGGAAGCCAAGGCGAGTGGACTGCCTGAGGTCATGAGTTCAAGACCGGTCTGGCCAACATGGTGAAGCCCCATCTCTACTAAAAATACAAAAACAACAAAAATTATCTAGTGTGGTGGTGTGCACCCTTAATCTCAGCTACTCAGGAGGCTGAGACAGGGGAATTGCTTGAACCAGGGAGGTGGAGGTTCAGTGAGCCGAGATTGCAACATTGCACTCCAGCCTCGGTGACTCCAGCTCAAAAAAATAAATAAATAAACAAAAGTTGTATCCTGCCGGACACGGTGGCTTACGCCTGTAATCCCAACAGTTTGGGAGGCTGAGGCAGGCAGATCACTTGAGGTCAGGAGTTCGAGACCAGCCTGGCCAACATGGTGAAGCCCTGTCTCTACTAAAAATATAAAAATTAGCTGGGTGTGGTACCTGTAATCCTAGCTACTTGGGAGGGTGAGGCAGCAGAATTGCTTGAACCCGGGAGGCAGAGGTTACAGTAAGCTGAGATCGTGCCACTGTAGTCCAGCCTGGGCGACAGAGTGAGACTCCGTCTCAAAGAAAACAAAACAAAACAAAAAAAACCATACCATCGGTGAAGCCTAGAAGGAAGGGCCACTCTCATACATCGCGGTAGGCAATGCAAAATAGTATAACCCTCTCTTCCACCCTCCCTCTGCCTCTCCTTTGTCTATTTTCCTGCCTCCACAGGGCTCACTGTGGGAACACAAATGCACCCTACTACGCCCAGCTAATTCTTTGATTTCTTGTAGAGACCAGGTGGTGGGGGGAGGAGTGTCTCACTCTGTTGCCCAGGGTGGTCTTGAACTCCTGTTCTCTAGAAATCATCCCACCTCGGCCTGCCAAAGTGATGGGATTATAGGCGTGAGCCACCGCACCCAGCCAAGACTCCATTTATTAAAAGGCTAAAGAATTTTGCTGGGCGAGGTGGCTCATGCCTGTAATCCCAGCACTTTGGGAGGCCAAGTGGGCGGTATCGTCTGAGCTCAGGAGTTCGTGGCGAAAACTCGTCTCTACTATGATAACATATGTAAACATAGAAAAGATAACAGTAGAAATTTGTCTGTTATAGGACCATTGACCAAAACGTTATCCAGCACATAATTTATATTACTGTATATAGTCACAGGTATCTATTCTAATACGGATTTGTATGTGAAACTATAATTTTACTTATTGTTATGTTTATGGTCTGTGTCTCTTGCTGGAATGTCAGCTCCATGAGGTCAAGGAAGAATTTCCAGCACCTGGCCCATGTCAAATGAACATTTTTGGCCACCTGAGTCTCAATCTCCCCATCTGTAGGATGGGTGTGCCATGTGGAGGCACCCACACGTTCCGCTTCCTTTTCCCACCCCACAGAGCACGGCTCCCGGAATTCCACAGCCCAGGCTTACATTTTCCCATATTCTGGGCGCTTGTGCCCACCACGTGCACCCGGCACTGGCCAGACAGAACTACCACCCCCAGCATGCCGCGCGCATTTGGGCCGTACTACAATCTGTAGGGGCATCTGGGTCTGAAACGGACACGAGCAACGCGGGAGCAGGGACTGACGCCCCTTTAGCGAAGCATCTGTGGTACATCCCAGACCCGGGGCTCTCCGAGGCCCCGCGCTTCCGAGCTCCGTGCAAACTGGCTTCTCTTGTACGGCGGAGGTGGTTTGCTCTTCCGTTGCCCCGTGGCTTCAGCTCATCTTCGGCAGGAAGGCGAGGCTTCCGCCCGGCGCAGGGGGTAAGCTGGAGCACTGTGCCCCCAAGTGTATGGACAGCATTTGGAGGAGGGTGCTTCCCTAATTCCAACTTCGGGGATCCCCTAATGGGCGTATTTGGAGCCTCCGGGCCTGGGGTGATCTTTAGGGGGCGTCTGCTTTTGAGGAGACCCTTAGGGGGTGCCGTCTGGGGACTCCGGGGTGGGATTTGGGAGTCTGTTTGGGAGAGCACCCCTTGGAGGCAGGCTTATACCCCTCGGAGGCAGGGTTTGGAGGGCT
Source organism: Cheracebus regulus (assembly GCA_963574635.1). Lineage (NCBI taxonomy): Eukaryota > Metazoa > Chordata > Mammalia > Primates > Pitheciidae > Cheracebus > Cheracebus regulus. The sequence goes on from CAUYQU010030772.1 coordinate 3,421, forward strand.
TTGGGGAGATTCTCAGGGTCCGTGTATGGGCACCCTTGTCTGTGGAGCAGGATTTGGGTTATTCTTCAAGGGGAGAAGCAAAGTTTGAGGTTACTAAAATCAAGGCGGGACTGGAGGAAGGCTTATTTCAGGATGGGGTCCTGGTGACAGTGCGAACATCCGGGACCGATGTGGCATCGTGGAGGTGTCAGGCCTTTGTGATGAGGTCCTCCCGGTGCCTGAAGACTCAGGACTGCCAGACTGGACATCTTGGGAGCCCACAAGTTTCTAAGGGAGAGGAGCCTCCTCACAGGCTGAGGAAGGGATGCTGGAGCCCGGCTCTTCCTAAGAGGACGCGGCGCCACCCGGCCTCTGTAGGTCGCGGCTTTATTCATTATTCATAAGGATGTGGTGCTGTGGTGGGAGGCAGTTTTTTTTTTTTTTTTTTTTTTGCCTCTTTCACACCTGGTGTACTAAAGGTAACTGCTTGTGAATTATTCACGAGGGGCGGGTCAGCGTGCTGAAGGGGCGTTCTGAAGTCTGCCGCGCAAACTAGAGTTTATTGAAATTCGAAAAGTAGCGTCTTAAATTTTCTGTGACTTTTCTGGGGGCTCCGTGTTTAATTCACGCGGAGCGTGGCTTTTGCAGCTTCATCTGCATGATCTGCGGTTAGCTTTCCCTTACAGGTACCAGGGTTAAAACCTGACGTCTGTTGAAGGGATGAGGCCTCCTACATTGTTCGTTTCTTATAGCCCGGTAGTCCCAGATAATCAGCGGAGGCTCTGGATTCAAATCCCATCGATCCTTTCCAGTTGTGTGATCTTTGGCAAATAGTTCTGTGAGCCTGAATAATGGGTATGAAGATAATGATAAGATAGCTTACACTCATTTAGCCACTTAGCGCATTTCATCTTCACGACAATCCTAGGAGGTAGGTTATTATTACCCCACTTTATAGATAAGGAAACTGGGACACAGAAAGGCTAAGTAATTTGCCTAAGGTCACACAATTAGTGAATAGGTGGGCCTGAATTCAAACTGGGGTCTAGTTCCGCAATCTGTAGTTTTAACCAGATGCTATCATGTCTCCCCACCCTACCCCCCGCCGCCATTTAATAGTACTACTACTAATATAATATTTAGGATGTGCCAGGCACTGGCCTAAGCCCTTTGTACATATTTCTTCGTTTAAACTCCATCACCAAGGTAAGTTGCTGTTATTATTCCTATTTTATGGATGGGGAAACAGTGGCCCAAGTTGGGGGTTTCTCTAGTGGCTGGGTATGCCCTCACTCATAACTAATTTTATATTAATGTAAATATATATTTATATATCTTAACATATTACCTTTATATTAATATATAATATTATAAAAATTTAACAGTGTCTTGTGCCAGCACTGTTCTAAGGCTCATCCCATAATTCATATTCTCTGATTTTCTTTTTTTTTGAGACGGAGTTTCACTCTTGTTGTCCAGGCTGGAGTGCAATGGCATGATCTCGGCTCACTGCAACCTCTACCTCCTGGGTTCAAGCGATTCTCCTGTCTTAGCCTCCGGAGTAGCTCAGATTACAGGTGCCCGCCACCAAGCCCAGCTAATTTTTGTATTTTTAGCAGAGATGGGGTTTCACCATGTTGGCCAGGCTGGTCTCGAACTCTTGACCTCGGGTGATCCACCTGCCTCAGCCTCCCAAAGTGCTAGGATTACAGGCGTGATCTGATTTTCATAATAACACATCTCTGTGAGGTGGATGGGCTCTATTACTATCCTCATTTTACAGTTGTGGAAACTGAGGCACCTGCCAAAGACATGTAGTGAGTTAGGGTTTGATTGGACCAAGACAGCCCTGGTTCCTAAGGGGGAAAATGGGGGGAGGCATGTGGAGGGGAGGCGGGGGCAGGGAGTACACTCCCCTTGGGTTTCCTGGTGGCGCTGCAGAGTCATCTTTCATTATTCATGAACAGGAAGGAGTGGTCACTTTGCGTTGGCTACAGTATCATAATCCCTATTTGCTGGGCAGGGCAGTCTTTACTGTTTCTTCGCCTTATGCATAATTCATAATTGGGTGGGACCTTTCTTGACCTCTCTGAGTTTCCAGGTTGAGCTACTGCAGCAGCATAATTCATTATTCAGGACCTGGGAGAGTGTGTTTTCCCTGCAGTAGCCCCATTTCCATGCTTACAGTGTATTAGATGCAGCAATAGGCGGGCGTGCTCCTTTTATTCCAACCCACTGGGCCTCATGCATTATTCATTAATAAGTTGTGGCCTTGGTCTCCTTGGCTTCCGGGCCCCTGAAAGAGTATTATTATTCATGAATGGGGGTGTGTGGCTTCCATGTTTTAACATCTGCTTTCTGGTTGCTGGTTGTTAGTCTACCAACCATCCAACTTCATGCATAACTTATGATCAGGAAGCGTGGCCTTAATGGTTTTTCTTCGCTTCCATGACAGCCTGGCCGCAACAATTCATTCATTATTGACATACCGTAAGGCTTGGCCTCTGTTTTACCTGTTTTCTTTGTTTCTGCCACAATGGCCACCAGGTGGTGCTGTTACACTTCTAACCGAAGGAATCGCAACCGGGCTGGGAACTTTATGCATGATTCATGAGTAGGCGAGGCCCGCTTGCATCCGGGTTTCTGGGGGTGGGGCCCAAGGTTTTGTTCCGGCCGCAGGCTCAGTGGCAGCCATCTTGTGTCGGCGGCTCTGCTGGAGGAGGTGGCGTGGACGAGCGCGACCACAACGGCCGGGAGAGGAAAAGGCGGCAGCGGCGATTCTAGGCGGCCCAGGCGACGGGGAGGAGGAGGAGAAAGAGGAGGGTGGCGGCCGGGCTTGGCTTCGGCTCCTTGCGGAGTTGGCGGCGGCGCGACCCGGGGAACCGGCATTGGTAAAAAAATCGGTCTTTCACGGCCCCTCGCCCGGGGCAGGGGTTTCGGGGAAGCACTGAAGGGGCCTGAGCCAGGGCTGAGCCAGGCTGCTGTCGGGGCGGGCCGCGGTGACTCTGGCGCCAGGAATCAGCGGAGTAGGGAGGGGGAGCTGATCCTGGGGCGGGGCCGATTTTCCCCGGCCAGCACTACCCTGGCTCCCTCTGGTTCCAAAATCTGACCTTGGGTCCGGACCCCCAGGATGTGCTTTTAGAGACTGAGGCCCAACATCACTAGTCTGGGACCTGATCCCGTCCCTATCCTTGTGTTCCAGATCGGAACTCTACCCAACCTCCAATAGAGATTTACGGGGATCAGCATTGCTGACCGAAGCTCCTCACCATTGAATGCAATTAAAGACCTGCCCCAGAATCTCCTTTGGGACACCTCCTGGTTTCTCAGTATTTGTCCTCAAGGCTTCCAAGACGGGCTAGACCTTAAAGGGGTCCATAGGCTCTTTATCTCTGTAAGAGAGCCCTCTTTAGCATTTTCCTTCAGACCTCCCATCTCACACACATGCTAGCTGCGCTCAGAGCTTCCAAGGGGACTAGACCCTGTGAAAGGCCATTTGGGCCTGGCCTTTGTGTCGGGGACCCTTCTTCACCACACCTCAGGTCTCCTAACCCCACCCTGGTCCTAGTGTCTTCCATCAGAGACTCCTCTGCCCCGTATTTCTACTCAGAGACCCCTCTTAGCATCTGCCTTGAGAGACTCCTTCAATTCCTAGACTCCATCGTTAGATACTTTCTCTACTTTTACAGAATTTCTCCCTTTTCATACTCCTAGTATTCAGAGACTACTCCTGAGAGGCCTCAGCATCTTCCCCATCAGACACTTTTAACCCCCAGAGCCTTCCAGGGCACCAGATACCAGGGAGGAACTGTTTGGATACGTAATCCTCCATCAAAGAGCCGCTGCAAGCATCTGCTCTTGCAGACCCGGTTGGCTTCTAGCCCCTTCCGTCAGAGACTCGCCTCCCCAACCCCACCCTAGACCCAGTCTCTTGCCTTCAAAAGTCAACCGGGGTTCTAGCTGCTTTTTTCACAGATCCCTTATCCTCACATCAGGCCTAAGAATCTGCCCTCAGATCCTTTCAAGGTCCCTAACATCTGCAGTCAGGGGCTTTCAGCCTCCTTGGACCCCAGAATCATCGTCAGATGTCCCTTCCCCCCACAGGCCCTCTTTTTCTTTTTCTTTTTCTTTTTTTTGAGATGGAGTTGTTCACAGTGTCACCCAGGCTGGAGTGCAGTGGTACCATCTCACCTTACTGCAACCTCCACTTCCCAAGTTCAAGCGATTCTCCTGTCTCAGCCTCCCAGGTAGCTGGAATTACAGGCATGTGCCACTACACCCGGCTAATTTTTTGTATTTTTAGTAGAGACAAGGTTTCACCATGTTGCCCAGACTGGTCTTGAACTACTGTCCTCAGGTGATCCACTCGCCCTTGGCCTTCCAAAGTGCTAGGATTACAGGCATGAGCCACCATGTCCAGCTATGGCCCTCTTGTTTTTTACCGCAGTAGAAAACTCCCTTCTCAGCATCTACCTTCAGCACTTCCATGGGGTCCTACATAATTGGTCAGAGAAACCCAACCTCATTTGGGGACCTAGCCAGTGTTTGCTTACTAATCTTTTTAAGACCTGAGCTGTCTGGGCTCAGCTTCCCTTTTCCACCCCCTCAGAGCAGCTGTGATACCTAGCATGTCCAGTCAGAGATTGACACAGGGCCTTTGTGTTCCATTAGAAACCTGTCTCAGTCCCTCACCATCCACCCTCACAGCCTCCTGGGACTCTTAGTAGGAATGTCAGATACACCTCTACTCTTGCACGTACCTATTATTTTTGATTAAAGATGCCTGTCTGCTACCAGCATCTGTCTCCAGAGACCTCCAGAGCCTCAACATCCTCCTGATGGAGACTACCTCTCCCCTTAGACTCCACCATCTTCCTGCTGCCTCCTCAGACTCTAGAATCCCCTAGCCATTCCCTTTGCAGCTTCCATGGGGCCCAGCAACTGTCCTCCTACCTCCTTGCAGCCTCTGGGGGCCTCCACTGCAATTTTTCAGCCCTTCTTCAAAAGATCCTTTTCCAGAGATCTGGATTTGAGTCTTTTTCCTAACATCCTGACCCAGTCCTTTCACTCCCAGGACTTCTAACATCTCCTTTCCCATTTGTCTCAGAGCCTCCTTGCACTTAGCCACTTCCTGATTCTCCTCCCACATTCCCGAGGACTTCTCAGTTAACCCCTCCCGAAAAGCTTGACATGCCCCAGCCCCCCTTCTCTATGGCCTAGCTTCTCCATCCTGCTAACCTGCCTCCCCTCACACCTCCAAGACTCTTCTCTCAAACTCTGGTTTGGGAATATAAGCTTGAAAATCTTCAGTTTGGAGACTCAAGTGTGTTTAGAAACGAAGCCACAGTTCAGCTTTGTCAAACAGTTCACAATATGTATGTTATAATGGGGGCCTCCGCAAATGTTGAGGGAGGAAGGGTATAGATTGTTTTTCTGCTGGGGGTGGGGGATCTTTAGGTCCTCTCCAGAGTTTCTGTCCCAGACTCCTGCTTGCCTTGAGACAGGGCTGTTCCAAACCTTTGCAGTCGAAGTCCACTTGAACAGTGATCTGAAACTTCTTAGACCCTTGCTGACTGAACTAGGGGTCCAGAGGTGAAATGTCCAGATATTAAAGTGCTCTGTAGCCCTGGGTCATCTCTGATTTATGGAGTGAGGAGATGGTGTGTCCCAAGCAAACTGATCAATGACAAGGCAAGGAGATAACTAAGTAATGGAGGCCACTACAGGTACCCAGGCAGGAACTCACATCCTCAGGTCAGTGAGTTCTGACCACAGACCTTGGCTTCTTTAACCCTGCCAGTAGCCCCTTGAAGACAGTTTCATTTGCTCCAGCTTTTTGGAGAAAATGAGGCTCAGAGGAAATGAGATCCCTACCCCAGGTCAGAGAGTCAGTAAATGGAAAATACAGTTCACCTTTGTCTCTACTACCAACTAACTCACCAAGCCTCTTGCTACTCAGGTTGGCTCTTAACAGTCCCAGCAATTCAGCTGGCTATTTCAGGGGCTCCAGCCAGCCTCCTGCCTCCCTTCATCTCCCATTCCTTAGCCCTCAGGACTGGGCCCTGAGCCCAGGGGGATCAGCATACAGTTCGCCACCAGCTGCATGCCTCTGGACGAGTCAGTGGGGTTCTCTGAGCCTTTGTTTTCTCATTTGTGATTTGGGCATAGGGTTATCTGGGTCATGGGGATTGTTAAGATTAGGCAAAGCTCTTTCCTCTTTGATTGACATGCAGCATGCTCTTGGTAGATAGTAGGGAGCTCTTGTCATTGTGGTTGGTGCTAGTGACAGGTGCCAGGATGGAATTTCAGGTACATTGGGATACTTAGTGTCATAAAAGTCTCCGTGTAGGAGGACCTATGTGAACAGAAGACTCAGTGCCTAGAGGAGCACTGGGGGTGAGGGGAAGTAACTCTGGGTCCTGCCATCTCTAGCATCTGGACGCAGTCACCCCCACCACCAGATTTCACTTCCACAGCAGGCTGTATTGTTCTGTCTCTGGGACCTAGCAGGTGACCCTGGGCAAGTTACTTGACCTTGTGAGCTCACGTTTTCTCATTTGTCTGGCAAGGACGCTAAACTCTGCCTTGCTAGGTCAGGGTCATGGAGGGGATGAAATGTGATAACACAAGGAAGCAGCTTGGGCTTCAGAGTCAGCAGATCCTGGTCTGGTCCCAGCTTAGCTACTATGTGGGAACTTTGGTCACTGAACATCCCTGAGTGAATTTTTTTCCTTCACTTTAAGTTGTGGGGGGTATTATTAATAGCAGTCCAAACCCCACAGGAGTACCCTGAGGACAGAGTGAGACAAGGCTTAAAGAAGTATTTACTATGGCATGTGACAGGGAGGACTCCTAATAAATCTAATACTCATTGATCATTGTAGTTAACCTGTTTAAGGGACTCCGCATGCAGATGAGGCTTGAGACGTGTTTGTTTTCTCTTTCTGCAACCTCTTGTATTGGTCTGTGTCGGTTTTCCCCTCCCAAAGCTGGGGCAGGGTTGGGCTCTATAAAACTTTCGTCCCTGAGCCCGTCTGGGGACTGGGTTCTCAGCAAGTTACTGCTCCTGCCATCATGCCACCCTGATGGATGTCCAAGCCTCGCTTCCCTCCTGCATTCTCCCTTTCCCCGCCATCCCTGGGATTAAGGGAGAGGAGAATGGCTGCTTATTGTTGCCGCCTACTCTGTGTCAGCTTCTGTGCTCTGTGTTATTTATTATCTCGACAACCCCATGGGGAAGGTAAGTAGTATTATCACCCCTGTTTTATAGGTGAGAAAACTGAGGCCCATGGGGGTTAATTATTACTGTTAATGAGTGACAGGCAAGATTTGAAGCCAGGTCTGTCCTGAATCCCCTTCCTCTGACCTCTGTATAAGTATATTCTTGTCAATTCCTTTCACTCCAGGATTGGAGTCTCTCCCTCATTATCCTTGGCTGGGAAGAAGCAAATGGCTTAGTGGCCAGCAGTGTGGATTTGCAAATCAGACCACCTGGGTTCAGAACTTAGCTCTGACAGCTGTGTTATCCTGGGCAAGTCCTCGCCTTTCTGTGCCTGTCCTCTCTTTTCTGTAAGATAGGGGTAATAATACTTAAGTCTTCCCTTCCCCTGCAGTTGCTACTAACAGAAAAACGGTACCCACGTGCCCCAGGCTCACTTCTGACCTTTCTTTTCCCTTCCAGATGTCCAGCTCGCCGCTGTCCAAGAAACGTCGCGTGTCTGGGCCTGATCCAAAGCCGGGTTCTAACTGCTCCCCTGCCCAGTCCGTGTTGTCCAAAGTGCCCTCAGTGCCAACCAACGTGAGTGTCCTCTCCCTGGAGACCAGCAGGCAAGGTGGTGGGTGGGAAAGTCTTTTGTATCACTGTCTATCTGTGTTCCACTCCTGTGTGTCTCCCTGAACTTGTTCTTCCTCTGTCCCTAGGGAATGGCCAAGAACTGCAGCGAAGCAGACATAGACGAGGGCCTTTACTCCCGGCAGCTGTAAGTAGGGCCAAGCCTGGGCTGAGGGGTGGAATGGGGCATTGAGAGGATAGGTTTGGGTGGGGCAGGCCTTGACCTGGAGTACCCCCTAACCTGGCAGGTATGTGTTGGGCCATGAGGCAATGAAGCGGCTCCAGACATCCAGTGTCCTGATATCAGGCCTTCGAGGCCTGGGCGTGGAGATCGCTAAGAACATCATCCTTGGTGGGGTCAAGGCTGTCACCCTACATGACCAGGGCACTGCCCAGTGGGCTGATCTTTCCTCCCAGGTACCTCTTCCCCGCCTCTTCCTCCTCCCCGAGGCAGCACCCTTCCCAGCGCCACAGCCATTTCACCTTTTCCCCTACTGCACCCCCTTATAGTTCTACCTTCGAGAGAAGGACATCGGTAAAAACCGGGCCGAAGTATCACAGCCCCGCCTCGCTGAGCTCAACAGCTACGTGCCTGTCACTGCCTACACTGGACCCCTCGTTGAGGACTTCCTTAGTGGCTTCCAGGTATCTTGGGGTACCACCCAGCCTTCTACTCATTTCTCTTAGAGCCTATTTCTCGTTTATTTAGTAGTGTTCAATATTGATTTAATGGGTCAGCCTGAATGCCAGGTTTCATGCTGGGGGACTAGAGGATGCAGGCAGCAGCACTTAGCTCCAGGCCCTCCCTGCCTTTTCAAATGGTATAGCATAGTGGTTGTGGACACAGACTCTGGAGCCAGACTGCCTTACGGCGGGTCTCCAGCTCTGCTAGTGTGACTTCAAGCATGTTGCTTCATCTCCTGTACCTTAGTTTTCCTGTTTGTGGTCACTGTGTGGGAGCAGCACTGGCTTCATGGACTTTTTGTAAGAGTTAAGCACGTGGAATTGTAGCTGGCACATGATAAGGACTGGATGGGTGTTTGTTGATTAAAAAGTCCAGGCCAGAAAGAGGTACTCTGAGACCTGAGAGTCGGCCCTGAGGGATCCCAGGTTGCCAGGGCACTGCAGCTAAATCCTGATGGAGGAGTAGGAGCTCACCCGGGTGGGGAAGGATGGACATTCAGGCAGAGAGCAAAATCCCAAAGATCATGGCGGAGCAGGCATTGTCTTGAGAATTAGAAGCAGGTGGGTGTGGTAGGAGTGAGCTCAGACTTTGGCTGGAGACAGAGTTTTACTCCGGTGTCTCACAGGGCATGGCAGGCTCATGTAGGCAGACAGCAGTGGGTGTTTGTCAAATAATGAGGCAGCTCTTCTCCAAACTCCATCCTCCCAGCTACCTCTTCACCTTTTCTGGTATAGTCCAGAGATTCATTTTTGACCCCCTCAGAGTCTGATGCACAGTAGGTGCTGTGTGTTTGTGAAAGAGGCTGACTTAGCAAAACCTGGATATGTCTGCCTTGAGGACTGCCTGAGTCCTCCACACCAGCCCTCCACCATTTTCTCCCCTTCACCCCAATGCTGGGCCTGAGCCTCCATCTCTCCACAGGTGGTGGTCCTCACCAACACCCCCCTGGAGGACCAGCTGCGAGTGGGTGAGTTCTGTCACAGCCATGGCATCAAGCTGGTGGTGGCAGACACGCGGGGCCTCTTTGGGTGAGTGCCGGCCTGCACCCCTCCCTGTCGCCTTTTCCCCTAACTCCTACCAGGCTCAGGCCAAGACCCCCAGGCTCTCCCTGCCCTCATCCCTCCACAGCTACCCAGGTTTTGGGTTCTGTGTGTTCATCTCTACCCATGTGGCACAAGTACCGTCTTACGTCCCAGCACTGATAGGCTGAGTTTGCTCAGCAAGTTTTCACTACTATCTTGAGGGACCTGTGGGGCCTGTATGTGTGTGGGAGTTGGGCACCAGCCTATTTATTGCCTCCCTCTACAGGCAGCTCTTCTGTGACTTTGGAGACGAAATGATCCTCACAGATTCCAATGGGGAGCAGCCACTCAGTGCTATGGTTTCTATGGTTACTAAGGTAAAGAGACCAGCCCTATGGCTCCTGGCAGACAGGTGGGCTGTGGTAGTCCTTCCTGTCTGCTCTTGGTACCCAAGGCCTGTTTCTGAAACTCACTCTTCCTTTAACCAGGACAAGCCCGGTGTGGTTACCTGCCTGGATGAGGCCCGACACGGGTTTGAGAGTGGGGACTTTGTCTCCTTTTCAGAAGTACAGGGCATGGTTGAACTCAACGGAAATCAGCCCATGGAGATCAAAGTCCTGGGTGAGCTGGGACCATGAGGGAAGCAGAGGGGAGGTAGGACATATGTTCCTGGGTTCTGGCCAGGGAGTTGAAGGGAGAAAACATGGCCCTGGGTTCGGAGTGAGGGGAGACACATCCTGGTATTTGAGATAAACTACAGACAGAATCCCATGGGGTCCAACAGGAGCCGGTGGGCATGGGGGAGAGGCGGTGTATTCGAACTATTCCTGGGAGTAATGCATGCCTGGTATCTGAGCTGAGGAGGAAAAGATCTCTGGTGTTTGAACAGGGCAGATCAGAGGATCTACTTGTGTGTGAGCTGATTTGGATGAGGAGCAGAGGTCTTCCCGTGTAGACTTAGGGCCAGGGTCACAGGGTCTCACGGAGTCTGAGCTGGGTCTGGGGCACAGGAGAGATGGTTTCTGAAGTCCAAGTGGAGCCTGGGGTGGGGGGAGATGGCTCCTGATGTCTGAGCTGAGTGGGGGGTGGGGGGTTCCTTATCTTGCTGGAGTTGTGGATTTTAGGGAGAATGGGTAGACTGACAGCTCTCTTCCTGCCCTCCGTAGGTCCTTATACCTTTAGCATCTGTGACACTTCCAGCTTCTCCGAGTATATCCGTGGAGGCATCGTCAGTCAAGTCAAAGTACCCAAGAAGATTAGCTTTGTGAGTGTGTCAATTGGAGCATTGGGCTGTGGTGGGTGGTTCTAGGCATTCCCGAGTTCTCTATTCCAGTCTTCTGGTTCTGATGGACCTCCCCCTTCCCCCGCCACAGAAATCCTTGGTGGCCTCCCTGGCAGAACCCGACTTTGTGATGACGGACTTCGGCAAGTTTTCTCGCCCTGCCCAGCTGCACATTGGCTTCCAGGCCCTGCACCAGTTCTGTGCTCAGCATGGCCGGCCACCTCGGCCCCGCAATGAGGTGGGTGGGTGGGCAAGCCAGCCAGTGCGGACATGCCTGGTACTGAAGGCCCACCATGCCTCTCTGCCTGTCCACACTCCCTCCCCTCACTGTGGCCTGACAGGTCGTCTCTTGGTTCTTTCTGGCCCACCAGGAGGATGCAACGGAACTGGTGGCCCTAGCACAGGCTGTGAATGCTCGAGCCCTGCCAGCAGTGCAGCAAGGGAACCTGGATGAAGACCTTATCCGGAAGCTGGCATATGTGGCTGCTGGGGATCTGGCACCCATAAACGCCTTCATTGGGGGCTTGGCTGCCCAGGAAGTCATGAAGGTCAGCATGGGTGGGAGAGGCAGGGTTGGGGTGGGTCAGGTGCCTCCCTGACTCCATCAGTTGTTCTCCATCTGTGTCAGGGCCCTGTTAACCACTGAACACCCCTTCTCTCCTTTCCCATCTCCAGGCCTGCTCTGGGAAGTTTATGCCCATCATGCAGTGGCTGTACTTTGATGCCCTTGAGTGTCTCCCTGAGGACAAAGAGGCCCTCACGGAGGACAAGTGCCTTCCGGTATGTGGGTGGGACCTGTGGGGAGGGCATCATTGGGGACATTTTTGGGGAGGCCTCTCTCTGACTCTCCTCCCTTCGCATTCCTTAGCACCAGAACCGTTATGATGGGCAGGTGGCTGTGTTTGGCTCAGACCTGCAAGAAAAGCTGGGCAAGCAGAAGTACTTCCTGGTGAGTGATCCCCTTTAATGCCTGCTCCCCTCACCTCGGCCTCTGGCTGTCTCCCCTCAGGCTTCCTTTGGCATGCCACCCATGGTGCATTGCCTTTGCCATTCTCCTTATCTTGAAGGAAAGCCCAGTGCATCCCTCTGTTTCCTTCTCTGGTGCCTCCTTTCTCACATGACTGGGTGTCATTTCTAAGAGTCCTGGGCCCTGAAGATGTGGTGTTAGTCCCTCTCCTCATCTCGGGGGAGTAGAGTGATGTGCAGCTTCGCACTAACCCGCATCATCCTGACCAGCCTCTGTCTGTCTTTTTGGTTGCCTCTTAGGTGGGTGCAGGGGCCATTGGCTGTGAGCTGCTCAAGAACTTTGCCATGATTGGGCTGGGCTGTGGGGAGGGTGGAGAAATCATCATTACAGACATGGACACCATTGAGAAGTCAAATCTGAACCGACAGTTTCTTTTCCGGCCATGGGATGTCACGGTGAGTAGGGTAGGAGTGGGGGCTTTGTCATCTCATTTTCCTCCTTTTTTTTTTTTTTTTTTTTTTTTTCCTTTTGAGACAGAATTTCACTCTTGTTGCCCAGGCTGGAGTGCAATGGCATGATCTCGGCTCACTGCAACCTCCATCTCCCAGGTTCAAGCGATTCTCCTGCCTCAGCCTTCGTAGTAGCTGGGATTACAGGCATGCACCAGCAAGCCTGGCTAATTTTTGTATTTTTAGTAGAGACAGGGTTTTTCCATGTTGGGCAAGCTGATCTCGAACTCCTGACCTCATGATCCACCCACCTTGGCCTCCCGCAGTGCTGGGATTATAGGCGTGAGCCACTGCACCCGTCCCCCTCCTTTTTCTTGTTCTCTTTTTGTTTTTGCCTTGACCTCTTCTTCATACTGGTTGAGATGGTATGTCTAGGGTCCTCAGAACCACTCTCAAGCTCAGTTCACCAAGAGAATTCAACAGGATTGAGCATATAGTCATGCTCGTGGCTATGATTTACTATAGCAAAAGGATACAGACCAAAATCAGCAAAGGAAAAAAGCTGGTGGGGTGAAATCTGGGGGAGGTGGGAGCAGGTCTCTAGGAGTCTCCTCCCAGTGGAAGTTATACAGGGCGGCCTTTTATTTCCCCAGTAGCAATAGTAACTTCAGTAATAGCAACAAAGTATGACAAGACATGAAACATTGCCAAACAGGAAAGCTCATTAGACTTAGCATCGGTGCTTTTACTTGAGGCTGGTTATGTAGGTGCCCCCTGCCTGGCACATACCAAAATTTCCAGACTCTTCAAAGGAAAGGTGTTCAGCATAAACTGTATTGTTTGCATGAACAGTTTAGGCACAGTGAACCACTGATAGCAGGTAGGGAGTGGTGGGAACCTTCCTGAATTCCAAGTTCCCAGACTCCAGCCAAGGGCCAACCTTGGAAGCAACATTTTCAAGAGTTGCAGTTTCAGTCTCCTAGGCTTACACTTCTTTGCATATATGGAAACTGGGTTGGTTATACAGGGATCTCTGAGAAGCCTTCTGTAGGGAGCAATGTCACTTTTGCTTCCCCAGGATTTATTCTCTCTTTCATTTATTCACCAAATAGTTATTGAGGTGCTGTTTTAGGTATTGGGGATATACCAAGGAATAAAACAAGATTCCTTTAGGGGAGGGGAATGGACAGCAAACAATAGATACAATACGATTGTGAGGTATATAGTTAATGTTGGTGATGAGTGCTCCTCAAAGGAAACAACAAAAACTAGATAAGGGAAGTCAGGGAGTCAGGGAGGATGGTTTGTAGTATTGATGATAGTGGTTAAGGAAGGTCTTGAGTTCTGCAAAGACCTTGAGGATATGAGGGACTAGAGCGCCCTCTGCTGCAGAAGAGCCCACGTGAAGATTCTGAGGTAGGAGAGGTCAGGGAACCAACTCATTTTACTCTAAGTGGAGGTGGGATCCAGGGGAGGATTCTGGGCAGAGGAGGGACAAGCCCGACTTGGGTTTTGAAAGGATCCTGGTTGTCTGTGTGCCAGCATCCTGGTCGTGGTTGGGGGGATCTACGTCAATCCTGGGTGCTATTACCTGAAAAAATAGTAAATGTTAGACAAAAGAACAGGTGTCTGGCTCATTGTCTCCAGTCTGTTCCTGTCCACAGCTTCCCTTTCCATTGAGCCCCGCCATATGCAACATAGTCCTGGCCATGTAGCATTGTCACAGACCATCTCTCCTGCTAAACCAGGGAACCTCCTAACTCAAGGCCTGGGTCTTCCCCAGCATTAGGTAAATCAGTCTTAGGTGGACAGCTCTTTATAGATGTTTGGGCTAGGTGCAGTGGCTCATGCCTGTAATCCCAACTCTTTGTGGGGCCGAGGTCTTTTTTTTTTTTTTTTTTTTTTTTAAGACGGGGTTTCATCGTGTTGGTCAGGCTGGTCTTGAACTCCCGACCTCAGGTGATCCACCCACCTTGGCCTCCAAAGTGCTTGGATTATAGGCTTGAGCCACCACACCCGGCCGGGGCCAAGGTCTTTGAGTTCAAGACTGCCCTGGGCAACATGACAAAATCCTGTCTCTACCAAAAATTAAAATATTAGCCAGGCATGGTGGCGTGCACCTGTGGTCCCAGCTACTCGGGAGGCCGAGGTGGGAGGATCACTGGAGCCTGGGAAGTTGAGGCTGCAATGAGCTGTGATCACGCCACTGGATTCCAGCCTGTGTACTGGAGAGAGACCCTGTCTCAAAAAAAATAAAGATGTTTGTTGGGTGAAGGCACAAATAAGTGAGCTCTGTTCCCCTATCCCCACTCTGAAACTGTACTTTCTTACACCTTTAGAAGTTAAAGTCTGACACGGCCGCTGCAGCTGTGCGCCAGATGAATCCACATATCCAGGTAACAAGCCACCAGAACCGCGTGGGTCCTGACACGGAGCGCATCTATGATGATGACTTTTTCCAGAACCTAGATGGTGTGGCTAATGCCCTGGACAACGTGGATGCCCGTGAGTTTGGAGGCGGGTGAAGAGGTCAAGGGCAAAGTTGTGTGTGTTTGGGTGTATATATACTGAGAGGGATGTCTCTCTTCCTGTCCTCTCCTGACGTTCCTTTCCTGGCTCTTCCTGAGTCCTCCCCACAGGCATGTACATGGACCGCCGCTGCGTCTACTACCGGAAGCCACTGCTAGAGTCAGGTACACTGGGCACCAAGGGCAACGTGCAGGTGGTGATCCCCTTCCTGACAGAGTCGTACAGCTCCAGCCAGGACCCACCTGAGAAGTCCATCCCCATCTGTACCCTGAAGAACTTCCCTAATGCCATCGAGCACACCCTGCAGGTGATCAGCTGTGTGGGAAGGGAAAGAAGCCAGGCATCTGGCCAGGCCGCCGCCTCTTGGCCCCCAGGCCCTTGCCTTGCCTTGCCTTCAGATGTTGCATGCCTAAGTGTAAAATGTGCCTTTTCTCCAGGCCTCCCTCCCTTACTTCCTACAAGGCAGCCTAGGTTTCTAGAATGACTCATTCCTTTTTCACTTTTATTTTGAAATTTTTTTCAACACATAGACAAATATTAAGAATATTATGGTGAATACTCAAATACCATTCCTCACCTGCATTTAACAATGCTTAATGTTTTGCCACATTTCCTTCTTAGATTTATATAGATTTTTCTTTGTGCTTAAATGTGTCACAGACATCACAATCCTTTACTCCCTACTATTTCAGTGTCTCTGCCAAATGAGGATATTTTCCTATAGAACAGGGTTGGAGCTTCAGCACTACTGACATTTGGGGCTGGATATTTCTTTGTCATGGGAGGGGGGATGCTCTGTGCGCTATAGGATGTTTCTTAGCATTCCTGACTTCTGCCCACTAGATGCCAATAGCACTCCCCCTCCATCATGATATCTAAAAATGTCTCCAGATATTGCCAGATGTCCCCAGGGGTGCCACATCACTCCCAGTTGAGAACTACTTCTGTCTAACCAAAACATCATCTTCATGCTGAACAAAATTAGCAATAATTTCTTACTATCTCTTCCAGTTATCTATTTGTCTGTAATACTCAGTCCATATTCAGGTTTTCCCCAGCTGTTGCTCAAAATGAGCTTAACAGCTGGTTTGTCAGGATGATTCTGTGTGTATGGTATATGTACCTGCAGAATAGTGCACATAACTAACATCTAGCTCGGGGATATGCAATCATTTGGCTTCCCTGGGCCACATTGGAAGAAGGAGAATTGTCTCAGGCCACACATAAAATATACTAACACTAACGATAGCTGATGAGCTGAAAAAACAAAAGAAAAAAAGGTCCGTGCATAAGTCTCATCATGTTTTAAGAAAGTTTACAGATTTGTGTTGGGCACCATTCAAGGCCGTCTTGGACCACATATGGGCCACAGGAGACAAGTTTGATCTAGCTGAAGTTTTACAAAATGAATACATAGATGACTAGCACCTGGGCCAAGAAACAGACCTAGGGATTACTATTGTGCTGTCAGAATAATTCTTAGTACAGTGTTTGAGGCCAAACCATTTAGAATAGTAGGAGTATGGGGGTGGGAACAAAATAGGGAAGAGAAAAAAACCCCACTCCATCTGTCACTTTCCCTTCTGACCCTGCGGTTCCAGAGTGGGTATGTTTGTATTTGTGCACCCACCACAGTCTTACTAGGTCATGTGTAACCTTGAACTTAACCTCTCTGTGCCTCAGATTCCTGCTCTGTAAAATGGGAATGACAGTAGTATCTACCTTACAGGGCTATTGTGAACCACTTGGCATTTACTGTGTACCTGGCACTGTTTTAACCAAGCTTTAAATATATACGTATTTGCTCATTTCTTCCTAGCAACCCCATGAAGTAGGTATTACTCTTGTAACATCTGTTACAGAGATGAGGCACAGAGGTAAAGATGTTACCCTATGTGCCTGAAGTCACAAAACTAGGTAATATGCGCACAGCTCAAATCTAAACCTGAATTTCTAACATTTGCACACTCCAAACCCCTGCACTAATGACTGCAAACTGTCTTAGGAATTCTCAGAGGCCAGAAGCTCTGTCTTCTTTGCTATTTTATTTTTGGAGACAGGATCTTACTCTGTCACTCAGGTTGGAGTGCATTGGCACTATTCATAGCTGACTGCAACCTTGAACTCCTGGGAAGTGTGTGTGTGTTCCCATTATATTGACCAGGCAGGTTGCAAACTCCTGGGCTCAAGTGATCCACCTGCCTCAGCCTCCAAAAGTGTTGAGATTACATGTGTGAACCGCTGCACCCGGCCTCTGTCTTGTTTTCCTCCAAGTCCTTAGGGCCTGGATAGGGATCATTTGTGATTTGGTCTGAGTTTTTTCTTTTTCTTTTTTAAAAATTATGGTAAGATATACTTAACTGAAGTTTTTCTTTTTTTATGAAGGCATAACATATCTAGAATAAGGTACACAGGTCTGCATGTATTTTTAGGCTGGGCATGGTGGCTCACACCTCTAATCTCAGCACTCAGGAGACCAAGATGTGAGGATTGCTTGAGCCCAGGAGTTCAAGACCAGCCTGGGCAATATAGCAAGGCCCTGTCTCTACAACAAATTTTTAAAAATTAGCCAGGTATGGTGGCATGTGCCTGTGGTCCCAGCTACTCAGGAGGCTGAGGTGGGAGGATTGTTTAAGCCTGGGAGGTCAAGGCTACTGTGAGCCATGATTGCGCTGCTGTATTCCAGCTTGGGTGACAGAACGAGACTTTGTCTCAAACAAAACAAAATAGTTTTCACATGCATAGCACTATTGTAACCACTGCGCAGATAAAGTTCATTGGTTTTTCTTTTTCTTTTTCTTTTTTTGAGATGGAGTCTCGCTTTGTTGCCCAGGGTGGAGTGCAGTGGCACAATCTCACTGCAAACTCCACCCCTTGGGTTCAAGCAATTCTCCTGCCTCAGCCTCCCAAGTAGCTGGGATTACAGGCAATGCGCCACCACGCCGGCTAATTTTTGTATTTTTAGTAGAGACAGGGTTTCACCATGTTGGCCAGGCTGGTCTTCAATTCCTGACCTCAAGTGATCTGCCCACCTCAGCCTCCCAAAGTACTGGGATTACAGGCATGAACCACCAGGCCTGGGGTTTTTTTTTTTCTTTTTTGAGACAGAGTTTTGCTCTGTTGCCCAGGCTACAGTGCAGTAGTGTGATCTCAGCTCACTGCAACCTCTGCCTCCCAGGTTCAAGCAATTCTCCTGCCTCAGGCTCCCGAGTAGCTGGGATTACAGGCATCTGCCATCATGCCCGGCTAATTTTTGTATTTTTAGTAGAGACAGGGTTTCACCATGTTGGTCAGGCTGGTCTCGAATTCATGACCTCAGGTGATCCATCCGCCTCAGCTTCCTAAAGTGCTAGGATTGCAGGCATGAGCCACTGCGCCTGGCCTGGTTTTTCAATTAAGGTGGGGGCGTGGGCAAGGCTGGGGAGCTTCCCCACTTCCAGATCAGCTGTGTGCCACCTCCTTGCTTTATTCACTGATGATATTTCTAATGTCTGAGGAAACCCGTTTTGTCAACTGTGGCCACATGTAATCTGTTTGCTCTGTCTGCAGTGGGCTCGGGATGAGTTTGAAGGCCTCTTCAAGCAGCCAGCAGAAAATGTCAACCAGTACCTCACGTGAGTAACTCGAGTGCCCTCTTGCCCTGTCCCTCCACCAGCCAGGGCATCCCGGCTGCTTTCCTCATCACAGTAACACTTGGCACCAGGTACACTTTTCACATGAATGAGTGGCTGCTCGGGCCTCATGCTGTTAGGGGTCAGGACTAGTTTTCCATGGAGAAAGTAAGATTGCTCTGGAGCCCATTCCTGAGGCTGACGTGTAATCCTGCCCTCTGTCCTCTTCAATTCCTGATAGAGACCCCAAGTTTGTGGAGCGAACACTGCGGCTGGCAGGCACCCAGCCCTTGGAGGTGCTGGAGGCTGTGCAGCGCAGCCTGGTACTGCAGCGACCACAGACCTGGGCTGACTGCGTGACCTGGGCCTGCCACCACTGGCATACCCAGTACTCAAACAACATCCGGCAGCTGCTGCACAACTTCCCTCCTGAACAGGTAATGCCCATTTGTTGGATCCATTTGGCAGAATGTGTTTCCCTGAAACGGGAGCCTGCTGTGGGCTCTCAGTGTGGGTCCTCAGTCCAGCTGTGGCAGGTGCCCTGAGGCATGGGGATCTGAGAAGAGTGATTGAGCCTGACCTGCTTTTTTACCACCCTAGTTCCTTTGAGCAAGAGGCTTGGTCGCTGTTTCTCTTGACCGTGGGGTGGACTGAGTCATACCTGATTCCCTGTCAGGGCTGTAGGGAGTGTGGGGGAGAAATTCTGGAGTTAAGAGCACAGGAATCAATGTGGGTTCAAATCCGAACTCGAACTTAGGCAAATCACATAACTTCTCTGTACCTCAGTTTCCTCGTCGGTGAAGTAGAAATAATAGTAATCTACCTCATGGGGAGTTTGGGGAGGATTAACTGGTATTTATTAATATGAAGTTAGTATAATACCCTGTAATCCATGAGAATTTGTTAAATGATGGGCTGTTTAGCACAAAATGCCTACCCAGGGATTGGTAATTGTTCTCTCAGCCTGATCTCTGGTTCAGCCTGTGGGACCCTACAGTTGGGATCTTTTGTGGTTGACTGAAGCCCCCATCGAGTGTCCAACTCAAGATAGTGAGTTAGGGGCACCTCTGGGGCCTAGGTGAAGCGTCAAGATTGTCAGAGAGGCCTTCACTCTCAGGTGTTGTTCTCACAAATCTCTTCATCCCTTATAGCTCACCAGCTCGGGAGCCCCGTTCTGGTCTGGGCCCAAACGCTGTCCGCACCCGCTCACCTTTGATGTCAACAACGTAAGTCTCCTCTCTGGGGTCTCCTGGGGTCAGGTGGAGGGTGAGTAGGTGGGAAGGAGGTGGCGGCTCTCCACTCGAGGGCTATGTGCTCACCCTTCCCTGCCCTGCCTTCTCCTAGCCCCTGCATCTGGACTATGTGATGGCTGCTGCCAACCTGTTTGCCCAGACCTATGGGCTGACAGGTTCTCAGGACCGAGCTGCTGTGGCCACACTCCTGCAGTCTGTGCAGGTCCCCGAATTCACCCCCAAATCTGGCATCAAGATCCACGTTTCTGACCAGGAGCTGCAGAGCGCCAATGCCTCTGTTGGTGAGGGTGTTTGGCCAATTGGCCAGGAGTCACCCCCACATGTCCCCGGCCTAATCCAGCATCCCCACCAGTCCTGTACCCCTGGCTCTGCTCTGCTCTGTGACCCCAGGCCTGAGGTTTACCCACACCTTCCTTTGAGCCTCCCTTTGACATGAAGAGGGTTGGTTGGGGCAGATTATTTCCCTCCCTCCTTCCCACTCTCTGGCGCTCAGGAGAACTTGCTGTTTTACTCTTGCCCTGCTTATTTCCCTAAGTTTTGTTTTTTCTTCTGTTTCTTCTTGATCTGTTCATATAGGAGGTATGATCTCCACCAGCAGTCTCTCTCCCTTGATACCCTCCTGCCTTGTCTCCTTCCAGATCCACCCTGATCTGTACATCTACCCCCATGTTTCTCTGTATGCATCTTCACCCTCCATAGTTTGGGGCTGCAGTTTACTGACACCCTCCTCCCAACCCCCATCTATGTAATTTTCCATTGCCCTTCCCTTCTGTATATAATGCCTCTGTAGCTCTGTAACGCCCCCTACATTTACCTTCCTTATATCTCCCCTGTCTTCCTCTCCATAAATCTCCTCCCATTTCCCCTTCCATGGTCCCTTCCTTCTGAAATATCTACTTCATGTTCCTCTATGTATATCTTCCAATCTTTCCTTCCATGTCTCTCATCGTCTTCATATATTTCCTCCATTTTTCTCCTCCTACCTGTCTTGCCCTCTGTATATAACCCTACTCTCCCCCTTTTATATCTTCTCCATCTCCCCCCATATCTCTCCTCTGTGTCCATATCTGTACATTTCCCCCAGTTTCCCCTCCATATATCTTTTTTACTCCCCTTTTCTTCCCTGTGTGTTCCATCTTGCTCTACATCATTCTTCCCAAGATCTTTACGTCTCCCATCTTGATTTCTCCATCTCCACTTTATCCCAACATCTTCATTTCCATTCCTTAATATCTTTAGAGGTTTCTCTTGATAGCCTCAGCTCTTAGTCTGTTTTTCAGGTCTGTACTCAGTTCTGCTCTACCTCTCCTCCTTGCCCCTTTTCTCTCCCAGGATGTCTCTCCTTTCCAAATCCTTTTTCTACCTGAATACCTTTTGCCCCACCCTGGGCTCCCATTTCCACCTCAGACCTTAGCCTGGGATCTAAAGGGCTGACAGCGTTCCTCTCTTCATGCAGATGACAGCCGTCTAGAAGAGCTCAAAGCCACTCTGCCCAGCCCAGACAGGCTCCCTGGATTCAAGATGTACCCCATCGACTTTGAGAAGGTACGGGATGGGGGCCCAGGACAGGAAAGGAGGATGGGCAAAGCATAGACAGGCTGGAGAAAACAGGAGGAGTATCTGGTGCCAGCCTCAGGCCTTTGTGGGGTTCAGATCATGGGCCTGCCACCTGGCTCTGAATGAGTAGGTGTTCCCAGCCATTCCTTTGAGATCTCTGGGAGAGTCCAGCAGGCAATTGCAGTAGAGGATACACATCTTCTTTATCAGCTCCTCTCCCCACTGCCTTCACACCCTCCCTACTCATAACAGGATGATGACAGCAACTTTCATATGGATTTCATCGTGGCTGCATCCAACCTCCGGGCAGAAAACTATGACATTCCTCCCGCAGACCGGCATAAGGTGAGGGGAATCTAGACCTGATGTTCGCCCTTCTCCAGGTTTGAGTTACCCACATGCAGCCCCTTTGTAGACCATGAAGCTCTTATACTTAACTACCACCCTCTTTTGTCCCTTCCTGTCTCAGAGCAAGCTGATTGCAGGGAAGATCATCCCAGCCATTGCCACGACCACAGCAGCCGTGGTTGGCCTTGTGTGTCTGGAGTTGTACAAGATTGTACAGGGGCACCGACAGCTTGACTCCTACAAGAATGGTTTCCTCAACTTGGCCCTGCCTTTCTTCGGTTTCTCTGAACCCCTTGCTGCACCACGTCACCAGGTGAGGGCCTGCATCAGAAGGGTGGTTTGGGTGAGGTGTGTCTGTAGATCTGGTTCTAATTTGCATCATACCCTGTTACCAGGTGAGGGTTTCTGTCTATGTGTACCTACCCTTTTTATGCATCCTTTTTCATTTATTCATTAATCACATTGAGTACATGCGAAAAGATGGGATATTTGAATTGTGCCCTGGGAGATTATTAGTAACTACATGATAATGGCAGCCAAAATTTATTGGGTACTTCTACATTTAAGTGCTTTGCTTGCTTCATTCACGAATTCACTCAAATATTTATTGAACACTTGTTGTATGCAGGAACTCTTCTAAGTTACATTCCTCCAATAGATTATATAAATAACCTATTAAATGATTTTGGAATCAAAAAAGGATAAAAAAAAAAAGAGGCCAGATGCGGTGGCTCACACCTATAATTCCAGCACTTTGGGAGGCCAAGGTGGGTGGATCCCCTGAGGTTCGTGGTTCGAGACCAACCTGACCAACATGGAGAAACCCCATCTCTGCTAAAAATACAAAATTAGCCAGGCGTGGTGGTGCATGCCTGCAATCCTAGCTACTCGGTAGGCTGAGGCAGGAGAATCGCTTGAACTCTAGCCTGGGCAAAAAGAACGAAACTCCATCTCAAAAAAAAAATTAGCCTGGCATGGTGGTGGGTGCCTGTAACCCCAGCTTTTCAGGAAGCTGAGGCAGGAGAATCACTTCAACCCAGGAGGCAGAGGTTGCAGTGAGCCAACATCGCGCCACTGCACTCCAGCCTGGGCAACAAGAGAGAAACTCCATCTCAAAAAAAAATGATAAAGAAGAGAATACCAGGGGGCGGGGGGATGTGTTTGAGATTTTGTGTGGGATGGTCAGAAAAGGCCTTGCTGAAAAGATGACATTTGAGATCGGACTTGGAGGAGGTGAGGGGACAAACTGCGCAGGCTTGGTGGTGAGTGGGGACACATTCCAGGCAGAGGGACCAGTTCTTGAAAGGGGTGTGCCTGGCAGCTTGGAGGAATTCAAAGTCCGCAGTGAGTGTGAGATTGAGGAGGGTAGGAGACAAGAAGAAAACAATTTCAGTGCTTAGGTTGAGATGGGAGCCACAAGAGGATTTTGAACAAAAGAGGGTTGTGATCTGACTGAACGTGTCTGCGTGGGGGTGAGGGGGATGGAGACAGATGGGGGCTGGACCCTCTGGGATGGTCTCCCATCTTATTCTCCCCTCTTTGTCCTGCAGTACTATAACCAAGAGTGGACACTGTGGGATCGCTTTGAGGTACAAGGGCTGAAGCCTAATGGTGAGGAGATGACCCTCAAACAGTTCCTCGACTACTTTATGGTAAGGCCCCTCCCTTACTCTCTCACCCAACCTTGGGGGGGCAGCGTGTGCAAGGTGACTTGCTGGTCTGTCCATCCCCATGACACTGCTGTTCCCTTTTCCTCTCCAGGCAGAGCACAAATTAGAGATCACCATGCTGTCCCAGGGTGTGTCCATGCTCTATTCCTTCTTCATGCCAGCCGCCAAGCTCAAGGAACGGTTGGATCAGCCGTGAGTTGGCCACTAACCAGGCTGGGGAAGGCCCTGTATGGGTTGGGGAGCCTCAATGTCCAGCTGTCACAGTGTGGATCATTGCCCCACTTACCTGCCCATTCTCTCTTGCTTTTTGCCTTCCTGACCCTATGCCCCCAACCCCCTATCCCCAGGATGACAGAGATTGTGAGCCGTGTGTCAAAGCGAAAGCTGGGCCGCCATGTGCGGGCGCTGGTGCTCGAGCTGTGCTGCAACGACGAGAGCGGCGAGGATGTCGAGGTTCCCTATGTCCGATACACCATCCGCTGACCCCCATCTGCTCCTCTAGGCCGGCGCTTGTCCACCCCTCTCCACACCCCTTCCAGCCCAGGGTTCTCATTTGGCTTCTGGCAGTGACCCAGCTAGCCAAGCCTGGTATTCCTTCATCATTCCCCTACCTGAACCCCTCTTGCCACTGCGTTTTACCTTGTTTGAAACCTGAATCCTAATAAAGAGTTAATAACCCTCATGTCGCCTCCCCTGCTGCTTCCAGGGAAGGAAGGGACTTTCTGGAGCTATCTGGTTCAATTGGTAACTCAGAGGGCTCAGCCTCACCACACCTGCCAGTTTTCTGGGCAAAGAAAATGTAATTGCCACCTCTTCCTGACCTCTCTGCCTAGGAAGAGATGGAGGCACCAGTGAGGCCATAGTGAGCAGGTACTTGGGTCCATGTGACTATTAATTTGAGCTGGGTTCAAATCTTGCCTTCTCCATGTCCTAACTCTCTGCTCTGTGAAGAGGAAAGTTACGGTGACCAGGCTGCTAGGGCATGGTCAGCATGCCTTATGTCCTTATGGCAGATCCCCTCCCACCTGGCTTGAAGCACTCAGACCCTGGACAGGCCTTTATAAAAAGGTCATGGTTTCCAGCACCAGGAATGCCTGTGGTGTTCTTAGTTCAACTTCCTTGCTGCAGGGGTGTCTTAAACTGCTCTGCTGGTCTGAGGAATGCCAGTGCCTGCAGGCATACTTGTGATTTTTATGGAAAATTTGGCTGAGAACATCTGTAGAGGAAAAGCCCTTTGCCTGCCTTATACGCTGCCCTCCTCAGCCCCAGGTCTGCCTGCCCTTGAGGATCTTCGGCCTCCTACCTTGAAGACAGCTAGCTGTGGGGACTGAGGAGTGTTCTTCGCTTAGAGCAGGTAGCAGGAGGCTTGACACAAGCCCCCCACCAGGATTGCAGAACTGCCATGCTCTGTCCTTGGTCTTGGCTGAGTGCTCCAGACAATTGAAAGCACCAGTCTGGCTACTGCCACATCTTGGCCTTCCTCTATTGTACTGGCTCCTGGTTGCTGAGGAGTCCATTCATACTTCTGTCCCTCAACTAACCAGACATCAGTTTCTCTACCCTACTTTAGAAACAAGATCTCTCACTCTTCTACTCTGTTCCTGAACTGGCTTGATTCCCATCACAGCCTGTGCCCACATCTGCTGCCTCCTGTGCCAGTTCCTGGTCCCAGCACAGTATATGCCCTTGCCCACCTCCTCCTGACCATTTTATTTTCTTGGCCTTGTCTGCTTGGGTGATCTCATCCTTCCACAGTTTCTTCCCCACTAGGACATTGAGGACAGAGGCACTTTTCCCTTTGGTATCTAGTTGTGATGCTGTCAAGTGGAAAGTTTTTCCTACCACAGGCACTTTCCCATTATTGCTCTAGAGTACCCTAGACACTCCACACCGCAGTCCACTGGCCATACCACTACAGCAGTTGAGGCTTGAACACAACTGTTGTCGTCTTTCTCCAGTATGCCAGCTCCTTTGCAGACACTCTAGACACCTTGTTAACTGCACCTCCCCCATTACAGCTCCGATTCTTCCCCACCACAACTCCTGGATCTCCTTGACACCTTCTTCATACCTGACACCCTTCTCCATCAAAACCAGCTGTTGAGTCACGCATGAATCCTGGGTTCATCTTAGTCATTTCCCCTCCACCTGATTCCATTTAATTCTGCAGTTTGTCTACCATTGTTAACACCAGCCAGATGGGAAATCAGGGCTCAGCAGGCAAGGGTTGCATAATTGCACTGAGCCCCCTGCACCCAGCAGCCACAAAGGACAAGGTGGGACAAAGGTTTCTCTTGTCACTGCCTGGAACTGTTTGCCATTCAGGTGTTCAACAAACATTTGTTGTGTGCTGTGTACCAGTCACTTTCTAGGCATGTGAGACAGCGGTGGATAAAACAGATCCCTGTTCTGGGGTTTATGTTCTGCTACGTTGAGACCCAGAATACACCATTAACACAGTAAGCAAAATGAACCTTAGAAGTTGATCAGTGTTCTTTAAAAGGTGAGGAAGAGAGCCCGATCTGGGGATCTGGAATGATGGCAGTACAGGTAGGAATTTTTAAATAGGAAAGGCTTCATGGAGATGACTTTGAAGCAAGCACCGGGAAGAAGTGAATGAGGCACCTGGATGTGGGGGAGGAGCATTCCAGGTAAAGGGAACCGCAAATGCAAAGCCCCTGAGGCTGGATTGTGCCCGTTTCTGAGTAACGGCTAGAAAAAGAGCTAGTATGGTGGCAGTGAGTCAGGGGAAGAAGAGGAAGAGATGAGGTCAGAGAAGTGATGGACTTGTTCTAGGCCAAGGTAAGGACTTTTGTCTTTATGTGTTTGTCAAATATTTCCACTCCCTTCATGGATCGGTAAATCTTCACTAATATAAACCTTACTGAAAGTCCTAACTTGTGACTAAGGCTGCCATAAAGGGAAGCCCGGAAGAGACGGGGACGCTGCCTTTGAACAGGGGTGTAGTGTAAGGATGTGCCAGAAGGCCTGCTGGAGGTTGCAGCCGTTTGAGCTGTACTTGGGAATAGTGTGGTTTTCCAGGCATAAGGAAGTGAGGGATTAGGTCGGCCTGGTAGTGCTTGGCACACAACAGGCGCCCAATAAATAAAATGGAAATAAAACCGCGGAGTATTCTATTTGTGTGGACTGACATCAAAACAAAACAAAACCAAAAACCCGCAGAGTGACGGGAGGCACGCGGGGAGTGCGGGGGCTTTGGCGAACAAGAGAAGTGGCAGAAACATCCAACGCAGGGCGCGTATGCAAATACGAGCGTGAGGCAGAAAAGAAGCTCCGCCTCGCGCGAAGTTCCAAGCATGCGCAGTAGTGGCTCCCGCATCTCTAAGGATCCGCCTCTTTCCTCCCTCCTCAGCCTAGGTTACACCCCGGGAGGCCCGCTGTAGGAGATGGGAGGCGGGCTAAAGGCGGGACCAGACCAGATTGAGCGCAATTATGACCAATCACCTCGCGGAATATTCGGCCTATAGCGAAGGAGAAGCTCAGAACAAAAAGGAGACCCCACCTCCGCCGACGGTGAAAACCTATGAAGCCCGGGCGGAGGCGTGCGGAGTAGGGTAGAGAGCGAAATCACGCCTCTTCAGTCAGCCACGCCCTTTATTCTTGCTCGGCCTCGCCACAGGGAGCAAATCCGATTGGCTGGACGACAACCTCAAAGGGCAGGGCTGCATACGTTCACTATGGGAATGAGGTAGCGGTGGAGGGGCAGTTGGGCGGGGATAGGCTGTCCTATCTAAGGTGGTAAAGGCCAATAACTGTTCAGGCCGCCTCTCCTCCAAAAGTCATCTTCTCGCGAACCTTTAAAATTCCTTCCTCCCCAAGCCCCTCAAGGGACTAGAACTGGGCTCTTCATTTGTCTTTTTCCTTTTTGCAAAAGTCCCGTTTGCCACCATGGGGATGTACCAAATGAGACCGAGTAGGGGAAGCGAGTGGTGACTGACGCGCCAGGTTACTGGCCGCTGCTCTCCTTGGCGCTAGCAAACTTCTGCCAAGATCGGAACTGAGTACTAAACAGCCTCCACACTTCTCCCTGGTGCCGTCCCCGGCCCGGCGCCGCATCCCTCTGTGGGCTCGCAATGGCCGCGTCCCCTCCCGCTGCGGACAGGTCATTTGGTACAGGCAGTCCGAGGTGAGTCTCCTCCTCTCCATTTCACCCTTCCCAGCGCTTGCGTGCGCATGCGCGGAGCGCGGCGCGCGCGGCGGTTGGGCCGTTGGCTGTTCGGCCTTGGGATCCGCCGCGACTCTACGATCAGCCGGTTCTGAGCCGCGAGCCGCCGTGAGCACTCGGATTCGAGCCGGCGCCAACGAGCCCGGGGGCATAGCCCGCAGCGGCCAAGCTCATGGCCGGCTGAGCGGGACGCCGCCTCCGCCTCAGCCACCGCCGCCGCCGCCGCCTCCTCCTCCTCAGCCGGCGGCGGCCCGGGCCCAGCAACCATGGCCGAAGACTACTGGGACGGGCGCCTGCGGCGAACAGGAGGAGAAGGAGGTCGCGCGGCCTCATTCCGGGCCGCCGCCCCAGGCGCCGCCGCGTCGGCCCCGCGGCTCTGAGGTTGCTCGCGCGCCCCCGCCGGTGAGCGCGTCCCCGAGGCGTGGGGGCTGCCCCTCCTCCTTCAGAACCCACCCCGGGCGGTGCCCGGGGGTCTGGGCTGGCAGGTGCCCCCACCCCTGCGAATTTCCCAGAATGCACCGGGGCGGGGGGTCATTTGGGGCCTCCCTGACCTTGGCCCCGCCCTGGGCCCGTCCTGGGAGCTGGAGATGGGAAGTGCTGTGGGTGCTAATGAGGAGCAGGGGGAATCAAAGGACCCAAGGGTGTGGAAATGGGTGACAGTGGGGTGAAACACTGGGGGGTTGCTAACGGGGGTCGGGGCATGTGGCATTAAGCCTCACGGCTGTGTAAGGTTCAAGGCCCCATGTGTGCTTGTGGAAGGAGGGCGGAGTGCGGAGCGGGTGAAGGACCCGAGGGTGTATAACGTGGGGTAGGGTGTCGAGGAAGTTCCAAGATATGCTCATAGGGGTTATGTCCTCAAAGAGGTCCGGTGTGTGTTTATGGGAGACAGGGTGGCACAGGTACCAGAACGTGTGCTGATGGGGTCAGGGCTCTGAGGCCTGGCACGTGGCGATGAGGGCCAGGATGGTGTTAATGCTGCGTGTCTGTCCGTGGGGCCTGCGGTGTGTGAGAATGCAGTGTGTGCTTGTGGAGGGCAGGTAGTTGAAGGACTCGAGTGTGGCGTGTGTGCCAGTGGGAGTCATGGCTGTAGAAGGTGTATGCCTGTAGCCACAAAGGTCTGGGTAGTTTGGGGCCTAGTATATGCTAATGAGGGCAGAGTGGAGGAGGGACCTGAGCGTATCTAATGGCAGAAGGACGGTGGAAGACCTGAGCCTGGCCTAAGGGAGATGAGAATTGTGTGTCTGCAGGCCTGGGAAGGGGTGGTGGGGAGGGAAGTGTCTTAGCACTGTCAGAGGCTCAGTACACAAAGGGTCAAGGTGATGTGAGTGTGCCCATGAACACAGGGAATGTGAGTCTCGAGGGCACACTAGGAAGGAGCAGGATAATATAAGAAGTTCTGGTGGTTGCTAATGTGGGTTTAGAGCCATGGAGGCACTTCAATGTCTGCCATTGGGAGAGTCAGTGTGAGGTCTGGAATATGCTAGTAAGTGTCAGAACCTAGCAAAGATTGTGCCTGTGTGTGTCTGCAGGGACCTTGTGTCTGCAGGGGACCAGAGTGTGTTGAGGTTCCAGGGAGTGCTACTTGGGGGTAGGGCTGTGGAGGGAATCTAGTGTGTAATAAGGGGGATCAGGGCTTTCATGAAGGTATCCAAGTATGGACCAACAGGGATTATATCTGGAGGGGTTGAAGCAGAGAGAAATAGAGGACGGGAATGTGTGATGATCTTGCTGTGCTAAAGTGGATTACAGCTAGGGAGGGCTGAAGTGTGTGCTAATGGGAGTCAGGGCTGAATGGAGACCTATGTGCACTAATGAGGATCAGGCCATGGTAGAACACTGTGTTTGTGTGTCCCTGGGGAATAGGGCTGAGTAGGGGTTCAGGGTGCGCTAATGGGGAGGCAGGACTGTGTGAGGCCCAGCGTGTGCTAATAGGAATCAGGGCTGAGTGAAGGCTCAGTTTGTGCTGACTGAGGGGACAGGACAGTGGAAGGACTGGAATGTGTGTTAGCAATGGTCATAGCTGTGAAGGGGCCTGAGTGTGGGTAATACTGGTTAGAGATCTATCTTTAAGGTTTACTTTATGTTAATGGCATTCAGAGCTGCGTGAAGAAGGTCCACTGAGTGCTAATGTGGGTCAGCTATAGAGTACCCCAAGTGCATGCTAATAGAGGTCAGAATCATGTAGAGGAGAACAATATGTTAACGAGGGGGGGTCAGTGCTACAGAGAAGCTGGCAAGCAGCTAGGCCAGGGAGGGGCCCAAGAATGTGATGGCAAGAGTTACTTAGAGGAGGCTGAGTGTGTGCTGGCAGAGTTCAGGGCTATATGTTATGTGTTAGGGCTTTGAATGCTGATGGGTATATGAGATGATAGCAGGTAAGATGTAGTGAGGCCTCCTTGAGAGTCTAGCATGTACTAATGGGGATCAGGACATAGAGTGTGATGATTGAGTCCTTAGTGGTCAGTGTGGTGAGTATCCTTGAGCATGAGAGTAGGCTCAGGATGGGTATATGTCTTCGGGGATCAGAAGGGTCAGGCAGGACATGTACCCTTTTTGGGGTGAGGTTTTATGTCCAGTTTCTTGCTCCCTCCACTTTTTTGAAATCTAAAAAGCTCTGACAACTGAAATGATATTTAAGTTTCCTTGCATATAAACATTCAGGTATCTTTGTTCACAGGGGCTTGCCTGAGCCCCCCCATCCCCCTTTCTGGGAGTGTTTGTTATGTGAAATACAGATTTTGTACCCCATCTTCCTAAAATCCCAAAAAAACTGAACTCCAGAGCATGTACAGCCCTTGGGGTTTCCAGTTAGAGGTCGTGGTCCCATGGCTCCTGCTGGCTCCCTCCCCATCCTCCATTCAGCCCTACTTCCAGTCTCCCCTGGCCCCTCCCCTACTCCCTGTCACAACATGCAAAGCAATTGGGTATCTGTGCCACATGAGGACACAAGGTTGTTTCTGGGAGCTGGCCATGCTTTACCTTCCTCACCTTAGGTCCAGTATTCAGCGTCCCAGGTCAGGATGTTTTGTCGTTATCCTGGGTTCTCCATGGTTGGACCTCATCCTCTATCTGAGGTCTTTCTGCTAGGCTGGCCCCTACCCCTCCTGGGGATAGTGCGTTCACCCAGTGGGGAGTTGGGGTGGGAACTGCTGGGGGAAGCACCTGATTTCAAGGTAGCAGATGACCCATTTCTCTCCTCAGATCCAGCCCGTCTCATCCTCGACCTCCTATCTAGCTCTACTTCCCTTGGGCCCAGGGCCATCTTAGGCCCTGCTGTGAGTCCAGATGGTTCCTGGGCCAGGTCTTTCCCCCTCCTTGCTGGCCCAGAGCCCAGGAGGAAGCAGAAGAAGGCTGGCCTAAGCCTTTTGGTGGCCCCATTCCCTTCAGCAATCCATCTAGGTCATCTTCCTGTTGATGCCAGCATCCCTGGGCTACCCTGTTTAGGGTTATTCAATGAGTAGCAGGGACTCAACACCTCAGCAGAGGTTGGTCCTAGGCCCTCAGCCCCCTGATTCATTTTTTTCTGCCATAAGCACTTTTTGAGCATCTACTCTGTGTCAGTCACTATTCCAGGTCCTCAGGATATAGCCGTGATCTAAACACAGAAACCTACCCTGGCGGAGCTGATCTTCTAGTTGTGGCGGTGAGGAGATAGTAAAGACTAAAGAAACCACCAATAAGTAGGTGGTATCATTTCTGAGGAGGTAATGAGTGCTGGGGGGATAACTGGCAAGGTGAGGGAGCTCGGGATGGTTGAGATTTTAAATAGGGTTATTCGTGGAGGCCTCATGAAAAAGGTGACTTTTGAGCAATGGCCTGAAGGGAGAGGGGAGTGAGCCATTTCGAAATTTAGGGGAAGGGTGTTCCAGGTACCAGGAACAACCAGTGTAAAGGCCCTGAGGTGGGACTCTGCTGGGTGTGATTGTAAAACAACAACTAGGAATGTTGAGGGAAGGGGGGGTCAGAGGTAATAGGGGCAAATGAGGTAAAGACCTGTGGGCCACATTGAGGACTGGGGCATGTATTTGGGGTGATGAGAAATATAGTACATTCTTGAGTAGAGGAGAAATGTGACCTGGCTTGTGAAAGTCTGGCTTAGACCCTAGGGGTCCTAACCTGATCAAATGTTTCTGGCAGCCCTGAGAACAGCTGGTGTACACTGAGACATCCCGCCCCTCCCCCCGACAATCCCACTCAGTGGTTGGGTCTGGGCAGGACACCCTGACAACCCCCTACCTGGGTAGATCAATGGGATGATGCAGTGGTTGTCATGACGATGATTGCTAGAGGAGTCAGGAGGGGAGGGTCCCTGTGGGCACAGGGAATAGTCTGCCTGGGCCTTCAGGGGTGGTGCCAGGGGAACCATACCACTCTACGGGCGTGCTCGAGGCCATTTCATCCATCCCTCAGTTCTGGGCCCACGCTCTGTTCGACCCATGGCTGGCCCCATCACTGCAGCTGTACCCGAGAAGATCTGCTATGGAGCTTTCTCCTGCAGTGGGGCTTTTCCCCTAGAGGCCAACAATCCATCATTTGGGCCCTTGCCCTCAATCAACCACCTAAATCCAAGAACTCAGGTGGGCTACTTAGGAGCAGGGTCCCGGGGGGCTGGCAGTGTGGGTGGGCAAGTATTGACAAGGATCCCCGACTATGCTGGGTTTCCAGAAATCCCAGGTGGCCCTAGGGGGTCCATAGTGTTTGAGTGAGCACTGACAAGTTCATGTCAGTGCTCCCTGCTAGGTTGTGGGCTTAAGGGGACCCATGGCGATCAAGCAAATGCTAATATGAGACCCATTTCCATCTTTGCCCCTTGCTTAGATCGCCATGGATCGGATGAAGAAGATCAAACGGCAGCTGTCAATGACACTCCGAGGTAGCCGAAGCATAGACAAGACCAATGGTGCCACTGAGCAGATAGGCCTGGATGAGAGTGGTGGTGGTGGTGGCAGTGACCCTGGAGAGGCCCCCACACGTGCTGCTCCTGGGGAACTTCGCTCTGCACGGGGCCCACTCAGCTCTGCACCAGGTGGGTCCACTAGCTACTCCCTCTCCCATATGACCCCAGGCTGCTTCCCAGGTGCTGCCTCTTGACCACATTCCTCATTTTCCTATTTTCTGTCCCTTCTCTGCCCCCATGTGCTCTTTTCTTCCCCTTCCCTCCCATCTTCTCTCAACACCCTCTATCTATCTGTCCATCTGCACTCCTCTCCTTGCCTTTCAGGCCAGGCCCTGTGGTCGGGGGTGGAGGGTGCCTTGCCTGTCACAGCTGCCCCAAGGCTCCCTCTGCCCTTCTGCCCTCTATGGTGGCCTCCTCAGGCCTCTAGTACCTGCCTGCCCTGAGCCTGCCTTCCCAGGGGCCTTGGCTTACCCCCACTGCCACCTAGCTACTGGCTCTGAGCTCAGTTTGCCCTTGGAAGAGAGGGATCCACTAGCTTACTTTTGCATACCTCCCCCAGTTCAACCTGTTCTAGATGTACCTGCGCCCCATCACCCTCTCCCTGAGGGACTCCAGGTTTGCTCTGGGGGCCATGTGTACACATGTGTGATGATGAAATATGTTTCGTGGGGGAGGGGGTGTCCTGTGGTTTCTGACCCTACCTGGCCTGCCCTACCCCTCTCCCTGCCACCAGAGATTGTGCACGAGGACTTGAAGATGGGGTCTGACGGAGAGAGTGACCAGGCTTCAGCCACGTCCTCAGATGAGGTGCAGTCTCCAGTGAGAGTGCGCATGCGCAACCATCCCCCACGCAAGATCTCCACTGAGGTGTGTAACGCCCTGTCTGGTTGGTGAAGGAGCTGGAAAAAGGGGTTGGACCTGGGGAGGTGGAGCTCATGATCCTGTTTCTCTCTCACCTTACCTGCTAGGACATCAACAAGCGCCTATCGCTACCAGCTGACATCCGGCTACCTGAGGGCTACCTTGAGAAGCTGACCCTCAATAGCCCCATCTTTGACAAGCCCCTCAGCCGCCGTCTCCGTCGTGTCAGCCTGGTAAGTGTCTTCTATTCCTGTCCTCTCCTTTTTCTCCTCCTCTCCCAGACCCTTCTCCTGAGCCTGCTTCAACCTGCTTCCTTTGTCCCACAGTCTGAGATTGGCTTTGGGAAACTGGAGACTTACATTAAGCTGGACAAGCTGGGCGAGGTGAGAGGCAGCCTGGAGGCCCATGGTGGGGATGGAGGTCAGTGGGAACTCCTAGAATCTCATAGCACCTCTCCTGTCATACTTCCTTATATTCCAGGGTACCTATGCCACCGTCTACAAAGGCAAAAGTAAGCTCACAGACAACCTTGTGGCGCTCAAGGAGATCAGACTGGAACATGAAGAGGGGGCACCGTGCACTGCCATCCGAGAAGGTACATACCCGCATCCCATCTGCCCCAGGCTTCCGTGACCCACCCCATGGTGCACACACTCCATAATGAGAACAAAGACTGGTTCTAGGACCCCGCCCCCGCCGGCCAAAACACTCTGGCTTTCATGGGAATTCCTGTCACCCGCATATCCAGGTAATAATCAGGATAACCAGGAATCTGTTCACATTTGGATAAAAGGTAGATGAATTGCAAACCAGGTTGCTAGCTTTGGTTCTGAGAACACCCCTGAAAGTAGTCACCAATTTATTTACAGCAACAATTTCTAGTCAGAATATCACATGGAATGAATTTGAATTCAATTTCACATGATGTTGCAGGCCTATGTACTGAGGGTTGGAGCCAGGCCCCTTCCCAGAAACCAAAAGCAGGTTGTGAAAATCTAGTGCCACATGAGCCTGGAGCTGCAATCCCAGATTTTTGCTCCATACTCTCCTCTGAGTCTTATTTTCTATATCTGGAACATGGAGACACAACTCTCTGGCGTGAGGTGGGTTAGAGCTGGTGGCTCCAAGGCTACCCTGAACTGTCTGGAGAAAGAAAACCTGGGCTTGTCCCTTTCTAGTCCCTGTCCTCACCTCTGTCCTGAGGGTAGGACCCTGACTCTTCCCCTGTCCCACTCCCATGCTTCCTGCAGTGTCCCTGCTCAAGGACCTCAAACACGCCAACATTGTTACGCTACATGACATTATCCACACGGAGAAGTCCCTCACCCTTGTCTTTGAGTACCTGGTAAGGT
Organism: Cheracebus regulus; assembly: GCA_963574635.1. Lineage (NCBI taxonomy): Eukaryota > Metazoa > Chordata > Mammalia > Primates > Pitheciidae > Cheracebus > Cheracebus regulus. The sequence continues at coordinate 37,900 of CAUYQU010030772.1, forward strand.
TGAGTGGCAGTGGGTTCCAGGGGGAGGTGGGAAGAAGGCCAGGAACCATAGAAGGTAATCCTCATTTCTGTACCACCTCTTCTTTCCTCAGGACAAGGACCTGAAGCAGTACCTGGATGATTGTGGGAACGTCATCAACATGCACAACGTGAAAGTGGGTGTGGGGCAGGAAGCAGGGGCACAAGGGGGCCCCCACTCACCCACTCCAACCCACAAATCTCCCAGAAACGGACTCTTCCCTTTGGCTTTTTTTGCTGGGAGCCCTTGGAGGGCACTGGGACCCTGTCCTCTTTTGTGTGACAAGGCTCTGGGCCCAGTGTCTGTGTTTGGGAGGGGAGCAGTGCCTGCTGGGGGTCGGGCTAATGGCTAGTCTTTGACCTCTGCCTGCCATTCCTGGGTCCCCAGCTGTTCCTGTTCCAGCTGCTCCGTGGCCTGGCCTACTGCCACCGGCAGAAGGTGCTACACCGAGACCTCAAGCCCCAGAACCTGCTCATCAACGAGAGAGGAGAGCTCAAGCTGGCTGACTTTGGTACCACTGGCCTCCCGCTTCTTCTCATCGGCCCACCAGCCTCCTACTTTCCCATGACCACTTAGTCTCATTTCCCTTCAGCCTCGCCAGATTTTGCCTAGGACACCATTGGTCCCAACTGCACTCTTCCCCCAGACTTGGCCCATGACCTTCTCATTCTAGCTGTCCTTTCTGTACTTCCCAGGTCTGGCCCGGGCCAAGTCAATCCCAACAAAGACATACTCCAATGAGGTGGTGACACTGTGGTACCGTCCCCCTGACATCCTGCTTGGGTCCACAGACTACTCTACTCAGATTGACATGTGGTAAGGCCAGGTGGAAGTGTGGCGGGGACCATGTGGTAAGGGGGGTGGCTTGGTCACAACAGCCACCCAGCCAGCTGTCTCTCTCTTCACTGTGCCCTCCCTGCTCAGGGGTGTGGGCTGCATCTTCTATGAGATGGCCACAGGCCGGCCCCTCTTCCCGGGCTCCACGGTGGAGGAACAACTGCATTTCATCTTCCGCATCTTAGGTGAGGAGGCATGGGCCCAAGGCACTGTGGAGATACACAGGGAAGACCTGTGAGATGTTTAGGGTAACTCCTCTTCGCTACTAGGAACCCCAACTGAGGAGACGTGGCCAGGCATCCTGTCCAATGAGGAGTTCAAGACCTACAACTACCCCAAGTACCGAGCCGAGGCCCTTTTGAGCCACGCACCCCGGTGAGGCTGGTGGGTGGGTGCATGTTAGGGGCCAGGGTGTCCAAACTCATTTTAAAGCAGGTTTCCTTGTCCTTGTGGCAGACTTGATAGTGACGGGGCTGACCTTCTTACCAAGCTGCTGCAGGTGAGACCACCTTGGGCCAGCACTGGGGGTAAGGGATTTGAGGTATGGGGAAACAGGGATCCCCCCCACCCAGCCAGGGGCAGGGTCTGAGGTGGTCAGGAGACCTACTCATTGAAGATATCAATACTATCCCCTACCTCCCCCCAACTCAGTTTGAGGGTCGAAATCGGATCTCCGCAGAGGATGCCATGAAACATCCATTCTTCCTCAGTCTGGGGGAGCGGATCCACAAACTTCCTGACAGTGAGTGGAGCTGGGGAATGGACCGGCCAGTGTGGGGACTGGGAAACAGGACTGCTGGGGCCAGCTGGCGGGTTGCATAGGATCTGGCTGTGCCACCTCTAAGTGGGGGGACATCTTGTTCACATGTGCGATGGGTTGTGTTTGTTATGAAAACATTTTTTAGTTTTCAGTTCCTTTTACCTTTCATGAAAAATTTTAAACATACATAAAAATATATGTAATAGCACTTTACCTTTTTTAAGTAGACATTTCCTTACATGTGCTAAAAAATGCACAAATCATAAGTATGAATTTTCATAAATGAAACACATTCTTGTAACCAGCACAAGAGTCAAGAAACAGAATGTTAGAAGCTCCTTGTCCCCAGCTCCCTTGCATCTCCTTCAGTTATTCCCAGACCCCTCCCAAAGGGTGACCACTGTTTTGACCTCTAACCGCAAGGATAAGTTTTTTCTGTCTTTGTACTTTATAGAAATAGAATCACATGTGATGTTCTTTTTATATCTGGCTTTTAAAAACTTTTTAATATGGATATTTTCAAATATATGTATTTATATATTAGTCAAAAGAATGCAATGAGTCCCTAAGTACTCCCATGAGTCAATAAGTGGTCAATCTGGTTTTATTTATATTCTATTTTGAATCACATCTAATCCCAGACATCGTAGCATTTATCCCTCATTTCAGCATATACCTATAAAAGATTTTTTTAAAACAGTATTATCAAACCTACAAAAAAATTTGCCTACTTTCCTTATCTCCTTACTGGATGAATATATAAAGCAAATCCCAAACACCACCCATCACCTAGACTTAACAGGTGGTAACTGCAATACCATAATCCATTTGACAAAATTAATGTTGATTTTTTTTGTATCGTGTAATAGTCCATATTTCATTGTCCCTAGCTGTAGCTGGTTTGTGTATGGAATTGTTTGACAGATGAAGGTCAAGCCTCTCAAAGAAGGAGCAGCTTTTTCTAATTCCTCCAGTGGGGTTATGTGGAGCTGGTCCTAGATGACCTCATGGGTCATCCCCCACTTCTGTGTCTCCCCCATCTGTAGCTACTTCCATATTTGCACTAAAGGAGATTCAGCTACAAAAGGAGGCCAGCCTTCGGTCTTCGTCAATGCCTGACTCAGGTAGGTGTAGCCCCTTGTCTTCCTCCCTGCCCCACCCACCTACCTGCTTGCCCACCAACAGCCATCTGCTCTGCTTTCCCCTGCAGGCAGGCCAGCTTTCCGCGTGGTGGACACCGAGTTCTAAGCCACAGACTGAGGCCCCAGCAGGCAGCGGCTGGAGGGACACCACACCCCTCACAGGGCAGCCCCCAACTACATCTTCCCTGCTTACTCTCTGCCTACCTGCCTGAGCCACGTTCGCCTGCCCGCTTGTCCCCTGCTGCCTGCCCAAACACCTGACCATTGGCCTGTCTGCTGGGTGCTAACAAAGCTCTCATCACTCCTTCACTTGGTCTGTCTGTCTCTGTCTTGGTAGTTGCCGGTGGACAGCATGGCCATGCCAGCCTCCCACACTGAGGCCAGGCCTACCCCTCATCATACCATCCCCCAGGACCACTACCCCACGGCCAGCCAGGGGTCCAGAGCTAGTCCAGGCTGGGGATCTCAACTCAGACAAGATGGTGACAATGCCTTGAGTCTGAGTCATCCCTGCCTGCTTTCCTGCCTGCCCCACCTGCCTCATATTATGTGGGCCTTTTTTTTGTTTATTTCATTGGTTTTTTTTTATTATTTTAAATGAGGTTTTCATTTTTTTAAATGCAATATCTCTGTATACAGACTGGCCGGGCCCCACACCCTGCGTGTGGCCCTCCCACAGTATTTTGTGCAATGAAGCCCTGCTCCCAGCCTTTCAGAGACAGGGACACAGCCCCTGTTTGGAACCCTAATCATCACCAGACCCTGGGATCAGCTATGGGAAAGCATGCCACGGCCACTCACCTTCCTACCCCTGCCTGCCATCCCCAGCTGCAGGGGGATCTAGGGACTACCAGAGACTCTGGGAAATGGATAAGGTGGGGGGGCCCCACTCTTTCCCTACTGCACTCCCGTAGCTGGGGCCTCCTTCCTTCTCAGGGTCTCCCCAGCCCAGCCCTCCTGCTCCATTCCCACGCGGTGCTGTTGGGTAGGGGCCCTGCCAGGAACTGACCAGCTTGGCAAGGAGCCATAGTGTGCATATGTGTGTGCACAAAGAGGGTTGGCGGGGGTGTGAGGGGTTGTGCCCAAGTGTTGCCCCCTATCCCCTGGGAGAGGGTGAGGCAGGGCAGGGACAGTCTCCAGGGTCAGTCCCTGGATGGGTGGTTACCTCCCCTTCCTCCACCCTAAGCCCTGGGGCCCTGAAATGGGGTGGGAGGGCAGGGGTGGGAGCCCTCCTAGTGGGGTTTGGGGGGCTGGGTTCCTGAATGCACCATAATCGCTGTATGAAATATTAAAAAGTCTAAAGTGAAAAGCCTGCTTGTAAATCCCTGTAGGGGTGGAGGGCGGTCAAGCTGGGGTGACTACTGGGACCTTGGAGAATTCATGCCTGATCACCATTGTCTAGAACACTGGGAGTGGGCCAGGGACATGTCACGACTATGAAAAAGGCATCTAGGGCACCGCACATGTAACAGTGGAACATGGGAGTTGAAGCAGGTAGGGCAGGCTGAATGGTGTTGATGGGCTGAAAAGCAGAAAGGGGAGTTAGATTTGCCTAGGAATATGAGGAAGCTGATAAGAGGGTGGAGGCAGGGGAGTGGAGAGACAATGTTTGAAAGACACTGAAAGGCCTAATAGAACCATGGACGCGGAAGACAAGGCAAAGGCCCAGTATGACCACCACAGCATCTGTCTAGGAAACCATGAAGAGGAGGGAATGTAAGAGGATGGTAGAGGGTACATTTTGGATCACTGAGTAGGTAGAGAAATCCTTTAATACATGGATCAAATTAAGCAGTGGGGCCATAAGATGGAGCTGAAAATTTCTATTAGTGTCCAGGAAGTAATGGAAACCATGGGCATGGGTGAGTTTGCAAGAGGCCAGGGATCAGTGACACAACCTGGAACTTGCCCTCAGGTAGGAGGAGAGTTGAGACTTCTATTTCCTTTGTCCTGTGAGTTCCAGCCCCAGTCCCATCATCTTGGGCAAAGCCAAGGATTGTTTTCCAAGCAGAAGTGGTGGGGTAAGCAGGGCCAGGGAAATACTGCAAGTAATGGTAAACCTAATTAAGTGGCCGTTTACTAAAGCCCAGTGGTGGGGACTCATGGACCTCTAATCACCGTACTGTGTCTTTTTTTTTTTTTGAGACAAGTCTCTGTCACGCAGGCTGGCATGCAGTGGCACGATCTCAGCTCACTGCAACCTCTGCCTCCTTGGTTCAAGTGATTCTCCTGCCTCAGCCTCCTGAGTAGCTGGGATTACAGGTGTGCACTACCACTCCTGGCTAATTTTTGTATTTTTAGTAAAGACGGGTTTTGCCATATTGACCAGACTGGTGTTGAACTCCTGACCTCAAGTGATCCACCCACCTCGGCTTTCCAAAGTGCTGGTACTACAGGCGTGAGCCACTGCGCGTGTCTTTGTAAGCACTTTGGTGATGTTTCAGCTTGCAGCTTTATGGTGCCATGATGACTGCCATGTCCCCAGAGATGGAAAAGCAAGCAGGGAAAAACACCTTCCCTGTCTCATTTTAATGGCTGGAACTTCCACACGCTCCTCAGCAGACTTCCCTTGCCACTTCTTGGCTAGAATTAGAGGACATGGCCACTTCTGGCAGCAAGGGAGGATGGGAAAATGAGGGCCTTGCAAAGGGGGACAGGATTGCCAGGCTGGATTTAAAAGGACTAGAATTCACCCAACTGCTCTGGCAAGTGGTAGAGTCACTGGTGTGGGCAGAGGTTGGCCTCTGGAAGATGAAAAAAACACAGTCTAGGGCTGAGGAAGGAGGTCTGTCTCTTGGATTTCCCTGGCTGCCCAGATAAATGAGGAGGGAGAGTCTGCAGGGGTGCAATGGGGAAAATCAGAGAATCTGACAGGATTCAGCTAGGCTTAAAGAGCAGCTGTCTGCCATATGTCTGACCCAATTCAAATGCCACTTTCTTTGGGGACCCTTAAGTGAAAGGTCTGCCCCCTTTCCTCACCCAGAGCTTACACAACTGGGTTGTGACCCCTCATCTATCCCAGGTCTGGGCTGGGGGCTGGAATCACAGTAATAAAGACACAATCGCTGCCCCACAGAGGTTAACTGAAAATAGGTAAATTATGAGATTGTGGGGGGGGGGGGGAAGGGAGGTTTGAAATTAAAGTCATCACCAACAGGGCTGGCAGCCCTGGCAGAGAAGAGGTTAGCATAGCCTAGTGCAGTGGTTCTCAACCAGAGACATTTTTTCCCCCAAGGACATTTGGTAATGTCTGGAGACACTTGGTTGTCCTGAGGGGTCACCGTCACCCGAACAACGGGACTGGACTCTGCTAGTAAATGGTGGAGCGGCAGTTCAAACTTGAGAAATCTGGTTCCAGAGCTGTGACCTTAAACACCAGGTCAGCTCACACATTATCCAACCGTGTGGTTCCAGGCTGTCTACTGGTCCAAAAATCCTCTTGGGGGTTCACAAAGTGAAAACTATTTTTACAATACTTTTTCACTCTCATTCTCTCAGGGGTGTACAGTGGAATTATCCAGAGGCTTCCTGAAAAAAAAAACTCTTTTGAATGTCTTCAACTTTTAAGAACATAAAGGAATCCCGAGACCTTTATGTCCAATGAAGCACTTAAACTGGGCGGACTGTTAGTTATGATTGCTGTGACTCCAACAAACATAGGGCCTGGGGCTGACTTGCCTTCAACACCTTGTCTAGTGAATAAATCTAGTTCCGGAAAAGGGAAACAATGGCCCGCAGGCCTAGGTGGCTCTCTGGAGGTGGAAACCTCTTTTACATTGGGTTTTGATGGTTACGGGTAGTACAATGAAAGGCATTCTGATCAGGCTAACAAAATCGCTCCTCCCAGGGTAAGGGTCCTCGCCCACCTCGGGAACCTCAGCCTTCACTTTTCATGCCACCTGTGCCCTAACTCTACATGGCGTTAGAGCCCCACAGGGCACTTTTGTCTTTCTTGGTTCCCACTGAAGATTTTACCCCACCTAGCCCTTCGATGTGTCTGAGCGCCGGGGCATTTCCAATATGGCAGTAGTCCCGCGACTGTTTGGGGGGCTCTGCTTCCGTTTCCGGGACTGAATCCGGAAGTGGCTGTTGAGGGGCGTCTTCCAATCTCGCACAGCTGCGTTGGCTGTAGAAGAGAACGAACGGTGATGGCGACGGGCGCAGCGAATCCAGCTGCTCTGGCGGCGGCTGCGGCGGCGGCTGCGGCGGCAGTGGCAGTGGCTGAGGATAGAGAGCCACAGCGGGAGGAACTGCCAGGCCTGGACAACCAGTGGCGCCAGATAGAAAACGGCGAGAGTGGAAGAGAACGTCCACTGCGGGCCGGCGAAAGCTGGTGAGGCTGGGCTACGGTGGAGCCTCGGCAGAGGGGACGGTGGGGACATTGACAACCGCTGGGAACTCGGCGGCCCAGGGCCGCGGATAGCTGCTGCGGGGTGCGGGGGCGGGGTAGTGGCCGGCGGGACAGCGGGCTAAAGGGGCGGGGAAGTGCCTTTGAATGAATCGCAACGTCTAGAAAAGGGGCGGGGCCTGTGTGGTGCAGTCTGACGCCTGAGAACAAAATGGGGTTTGTTGTGATGAGATCTGTTTCGGCCCTGGAGGGGGCCGGGCCTGCGTAGGGAAACTAGGACCCTGGGAAGAAGGTGGGTTCTGCGCCATAAGGCGGGGGCGCGGCGTGCGCTGCGAAATACAGCTTGTGGGGGCGGGGAGCGGTCTCGGATTGCTCCGGAGCGGCTGGGAACGAGGCGAGCTTTGTGACGTCAGCAGAAGAGCGGCGCGGAGCCCAAAGGTCTGAGGGAGGGAGCGGGGACATGTGTGGGGAGGAGCCTGGAGCCTGGGAACGAGGTTGTGCTGGTAACGTAGCCGAGGGGCGTGGTCTGAGGCCGAGAGACGACTGTGGAGGGGAGGTGGTACTTACGAGGTAGAAAATGGCGCCTGCAAATAAGCAAAGTTTTTGAGGCGAGAGGTTTTTGATTCTGGCAGAAGCCTTCCCGAGTCGGGAGAACGTGCAGGTGATTAGCACGGGAGGGGCCTTCCATGTTTAACTGGCTTTCTGTCTTGGTACTGTTCTGTTTTTGCAATCAGGAAAAAGCTGTTTTTTAAAAAAAATCAATGAGAATGTTTATAAATCGACTTGTTTTACTGATTTCTTGCTAAACAGTGCTTCTTGAAATTTTCTGCTTCTGGGTTCATTTTATTTCTCACCGAGTTGCGTCTCGTTTTTTAATTGGGAGATACGTAAGACCTAAAAAGATGATATAAAACAATTCGCATCCCAGATTGACGGACACCCTATTAAAATAAACAACCTATACTCTTCAAAAATATCATGGTCGTGAAAGACAAAGGCTGAAGAACTGTTCCAGATTGAAGGAATTAATGCGATTTAACGAGTAATGATAACTAAATGCAACATGTGATCCTCGATTGGATCTTGGAATAGAAAAAAAAATAAATCATTTTAAAAATCAATTTTTTCTCATAAGATTATTTTGGTCTCTTACTGTAAAAGGCAATGGAAAAATCGGTGACATTTTAAAGTGGGTAGATTAAATATTAGTACTACTAATTTCTTAATTGTGATCATTGTGGTTATGAAAAAGAATATCCTTTTTTATAGGAAATACTGAAAAATTTAGGAGTAAGAATGCATCGTGTAAGCAGTTTTTTCTCAAATGCCTGAAAAATTAGCATATGTAAATTTATGGCGAGGGGAAAGGGGAAATTGGGGAGATGTTAGTCAAAGGATACATTTCAGTTAGACAAGAAGAGTAAGTTCAGATCTGTTGTACAACTATAGTTAATAAATACATTGTATACTTGAAAATTGCTGAGAGAAGATTTTACACATTCTGCCCCCCGAAAAATTGGTAAGTATGTGATGTAATGGATATGTTAATTACCTTGACTTAGTCATTCCACAATGTATACATAAGTCAAAACATCATGCTGTACACCATAAATATATACAATTTTTGTCCATTTTAAAATAAATAAAAATACCAAAAAAATGCATGTGATAAAACGATTGAGCAAATGGGTAAGATACTAGATTTGGAGAATCTGGATGAAGGGCATATGGGGGTTCTCTGTTTTATTTTTGCCATTTTTCTCAGTCTATTTCAAAGTTTAAAAATTAAAGAATAATAAAAACGTGTGAATTCACCATCCAGGTTAAGATTCAGAACACTGTCTTAAGAAATTCTTCTATACCCCTCCCAGATGGAAATTCCCCACCCTGCTCCATGGGAAACTGTTATCCTGAATTTTGGTTTAACAGTGTCTTCCTTTTCTTTCTTTTTTTTTTTTTTTTAAAGACGAGGTTTCACCATGTTGGTCAGGCTGGTCTTGAACTCCCGACCTCAGGTGATCTGCCCGCCTTGGCCTCCAAAGTGCTTGGATTACAAGTGTGAGCCACCACACCCGGCTTCTTTAATGTTTTAACAACCGTATGCATCCCTAAGTAGTATTTATTGTCTAAGCTTTCACTTTATACATATATGGAATATATATATGAAAACATACTGGATGCATACTGTGAGCCCTTCTCTTCCTATCGGGTGATACATGGTATCCACTTGACATCACTGGTGATGTTAACCTTGATCACTTGGTTATGGTAGTGTTGGCCAGGTTTCTCAACTGTAAAGGTACCATTTTCCTCTTTACATACGAAGTAATTCTCTTTAAAACGTGTATCATGTCCAGCCATTCCTCAGAACATTCTAACAGCTTCCCATCTCTTGCAGCGTAGATGCTAAAATCCTTAGAATGCATTGCAAGGCTTTATGAAGCCGGTCCCCTGCTTGCATTCTGATTTCTTCCCAGATCTCTCCTCTGATTACGCACTCCCTCCCTGTCTCCATCCAGGGTGGCCATATTGGACTCTTGCTGTTCCTCAAACACATCTAACCTTAGGGCTTTTTCGAGTGAGGTTTACTTACTACAGAGTTCTTTAATAACCACACCAGTGAAATGTGTATCCCTGTTACTGGGGAGATGAGTTGAGATTTTCCAAATTGGGAATACAAACCCAAGCCATGTTTTTCTGCCATTACGTCATACCTTTCCAGCAAGAAAAAGCCTCATTTCATCTTAAGAATAAACAAAATAACCAGAACGTTTTATAACCCATTTGAAGATGTTCAGAAGGGCCTTGAAGCTTTGGTCCTTGCCTCTTCCTACCTTTGTAGCCTTGTGATTGTGTCACTGGTAGATAGAGCATGACATCCTGTCATTCTTGGCAATACCCTTTAAAATTACCCCACCAGTACTGGGTTTTCTTTTGAGATAATGAAATGTTTTGGAACTAGGGAGAGGTTGTGGTTGTACAACATTGTGAATGTTCTAAATGCCACTGAATTGTTCACTTTAAAATGGTTAATGTTATGTGAATTTCACCTCATTAAAAAAAATTACCACACCAGTGTTGGTTCAGTATTGAAGCCGGTTTGTCTCTGCTGTCATGGGCATTATGAAGCATTTTTCCTAAACTCCACTTTGTTAATGCTTCTCTATTTAGGTAAGAGCAAAGCATCTCAAGGTTCTTTATTGCTGTCCATTTTCCATTTTACAGGGGTTTGCTGAAGTAGTCAGGATATATGTGTTTATAAAGCATTTTGAAATCATGGACTAACCCCAAATCATATATCTTATATCAGTATTAATATTTTCACCTTCTGTCTTTTGTCAGCTGGCAGATCTGGGTGAGGGTAGTTAATTAATTTGGTCATCACAACTGATTTAATTTCTGGGAGAAGCTTATATTGTAAGGTAAATTCAAATCTCTGATAATACAGCCTCCTTGGAAATTTCTAGTTTTTCCCTTTGTGGGGTGAACCATCTTCAAACACAAATCAGACACAAGAGAAAACTAGAAGACAGAAAATAAAGAATTGTTAGTAACTTTCCCATAAGCACATATTTCATATCATTTCAACAAATTTGAGGAAGCACAAATAAACCTAAGTGACTTTAGCAAGATCAATTGTATCTGTGTATAGTGACAACAGGAAACTAGAAAATTAAATTTGATGATGCCATTTATAATAGCATCCAAAAAATTGAATACCTAGCTGTAAATATAATAATTTGGCTGTTATTGGTACAGACCATGACACCTTTGTTGTGACTGCCACCTGGCCTGACAAGAGATGGTGAGACATCCTGATTTCAGAGATGTTAAACAATGATTTTTTTAAAATGTCTTTGACTTGAAGCGATATGGTAATAATATTCTGTGAAAAATTGTGTAAAACGTCAGTTCTCTATGAAGTCTATAGAAATTCAGCCAGTAGCCAGGTCTGGAAGTTTTGCTTACCATTGTACAGAGTGATTTTAATGTTAATTTTTGTTCAAAATCTGCTCTTAAAAAGAAGTTGAACAGTGCCTACCTTTGCATTGGAAGGTACTGTTAACTACAGCTTTACTGAACAAATTAACTTCATAGACTGGCTATGGAGGCAAGTAAAGCCACAAAAGGTGGATGGTGGTGTGTGTGGTGCAGGGTTGGGTCTGTGGCGTGAGCCACCGGGACAGAAGGGTTTGTTTCCCTGGTGTGAGTGGTATGGCAGGGTCTGTGGGGGTCAGTGCTGCAAAAAAACAAACCAAACCAACAAAAAACCCACATAAATGTTTGTCTATCCAGGTGACTTGTGACTATTCCAAGATTTGTCTGTCCCTCCATCCTCCCACCTCTCTGATCCTTTCATGAACAAGGGAACATTGACATTTTAAGGAATCACATTCATGAGGTTAAATTGAGAGAATCACTTGAACCCGGGTGGCAGAGGTCACAGTGAGCTGAGATCACGCCACTGCACTCCAGCCTAGGCGACAAAGTGAGACTCTGCCTCAAAAAATGATAATAATAGGTTAAATTGCTGGAAAACCAACCAATACAATGTTATGTGTATTTCATCAAATTTGATTATCTTTTAAAAAGCATTTATTTGAGGCTGCTAAATATTTGGGATAGCCTTTTATGTGTCAGAAATGCCATAGCAGAACAGTTGTGTGTGTGTGTTTAGGCAGGAGGAGGTTTGTGTCTGTGAGCTTTTATGTCCAAGCCCCGGGATCAGAACAATGACAGCTGAAATTCGTTTGGCACTTATTATATGTCAAGTATTTTCCAAACTTCAGGATTTCTCACAAAGGCAGATTTCAATATAGTTCTAAATGGTTATTCTTGTAGTACATCTAAGTTTCACCTTTAAAAAAGAACTAGTTGAACTGTACGCTGAAAAATGATTGTTGATGGCAAGTTTTACGTTATGTGTTTTTATCACAATTTTAAGAGAACCATAAGCTCAGAAATTTATTATAAAGCCAAAATAAATTCTAAATTAAAAAATGATGAGCAATAGCAATATGCACTTCTTTTTTTTTTTTTTTTTTGAGACAGAGTCTCTGTCGCACAGGCTGGAGTGCAGTGGTGCAATCTTGACTCACTGCAACCTCTGCCTCCAGGGTTCAAGTGATTCTTATGCCTCAGCCTCCCGAGTAGCTGGGATTACAGGCACGTGCCACCGTGCTTGGCCAATTTTTTGTATTTTTAGTAGAGCTGGTTTCACCATGTCGGCCAGGCTGGTCTTGAACTCCTGACCTCAGGTGATCCACCTGCCTCGACCTCCCAAAGTGCTGGGATTACAGGCATGAGCCATTGTGCCTGGCCCTTGTTTTTTTTTTTTTTTTTTTTTTTTTTTTCAATATGCAGTTTTTGAAGGAAAACCTTACAATTCTTTTCAGCATTTTAAATTCTTTGCTGCTTCTAAGCAGATTTTCGCAATTTATCAAATCCAGTTTTTAGCTGAAGAATTATGACTCCATTGATATATCCTGTAGAAACAAACACGTAATGAATGGCTAAAGCCTTATAAAATTAGCTACAAATGGCAGATATCTTGAGCCTAACTTAAGTGGGTTATCCCATAGACTAATTTAAATGAATTATCTTTTATTCTATAATAAAACCTCATGTTTCCTAGCACTATAAGTGTGGGTTTTTTGTTGGTTTGTTTGCCATTGTTGAGCACATTTTCTGTTTTTAATCAGATTTCTTTTTTTTTTTTTTTTTTTAAAGACAGGGTTTCACCATGTTGGTCAGGCTGGTCTTGAACTCCTGACCTCAGGTGATCCGCCCGCCTTGGCCTCCAAAGTGCTTGGATTACAGGTGTGAGCCACCACGCCCGGCCTCAGATTTCTTTTTTAATACTAAGAAGTAATGTAACATACAGATCTGAGCTTTGCTGATTAAATATTGCTTCTAATTTATTTTTATATGATGCTGAAACTTTTCATCTTGATTATAATGTGTTGACACTTTTAGTCTAATGGGCATGGGAAATTGCATAGCTAACCCTCAGCTACCCATGTAACACCCTTGTTACCTGTCTGGGCCCCAGGTTCCTTGTGGAGAAGCACTGGTATAAGCAGTGGGAGGCGTATGTGCAGGGAGGGGACCAGGACTCCGGCACCTTCCCTGGCTGCATCAACAATGCCACACTCTTTGAAGGTATCAGGCCTCTGCCTCCCTCTCACCCTAGCCCTGGAGTTCTTGTGCCTTCCTTCCCTACAGATGATCATAAGCCCATTCTGTGTGCTAGGTCACTGGTGGGTGGGATGGCCAGAATTATTCGTCAGTCTCCTTTGCTGATTCTTCCTCTGCCACCCCCACCCCCGCCCCACAGATGAGATAAACTGGCGCCTCAAGGAGGGACTGGTGGAAGGTGAGGATTATGTGTTGCTCCCAGCAGCTTCTTGGCATTACCTGGTCAGCTGGTATGGCTTAGAGGATGGCCAACCACCCATTGAACGCAAGGTATAGTGGATGGGGCTGGCACATGGTGGGAGGTGGGTAGTAAGAAAGCCTTGTAGGCCCAGCATGGGTCCAGATCCAGTCACATACGTCTGCCCTCTTCCCCCTCATAGCTCATCATATAGGTATAGCTGTGTGTGTCTGCTGTGTGTGTTCCCCTGTGTGGCTCCCTTTCCAGACCACTGTATATGTGTGTTTGTATGCTATGTGTGTAAGCCAGTGTATACTTCTCTCATCTCAGAGGTCATAGCGCTGTGTCTGTGTGGTTACACCTGTGACTGCATCCCTCCACCCTTACAGGTCATAGAACTGTCCAACATCCGGAAGGTCGAGGTGTACCCAGTAGAATTGCTGCTAGTTCGGCATAATGATTTGCGTACATCTCACGCTGTTCAGTTTAGCAATACTGATTCTGTTGGTGAGTCTGAGGGTCATGGAATGGGTTGGTGTTCCTAGCTACTGGTCCCAACTCAGTGACTTGAGGATGTATACGGTTAAGCTGTAGCTGACTGAGAAGGCACTGGTCAGACTTTGGAAGACCCAGAAGGCATTGGCTTAGTTGGGTGGAGGCACTGAGGGGGTCTAGTAGAGCCCTGAGTATGTGAGCTACATTCCAGTGGCTTACGTGGTGTGGCAGAGGGTGTTTGTTGGAGGTCTCAAGTCTGGAGTGTGGGCCAGTCATTTGGAGATTGATCGAGGATACAAGTATTGGCCCAGCATGTGAGGTCCATGGGGATGAGTCAGGTATGCCCAGATGGATCAATGATTTTGGGTCTCATGAAGATCTTGGATCTGCTCCATCACCCTGCACAGGCCTAGTATTGCGCACAGCTCGGGAGCGGTTTCTGGTGGAGCCCCAGGAAGACACTCGGCTTTGGGCCAAGAACTCAGAAGGCTCATTGGATCGCCTGTACGACACACACCTCACGGTTTTCGATTCAGCCCTTGAGACTGGGCAGGTAAGGGTGGGAAGGGCTTTTCTGTTCAGGTGGACTGGCAGATAGACTCGCCTGGCAGTACTCAGGTGGGGGGAAATGAAAACTAGGTACCCATAAGGCCCTCGATTAATACCTTTGCTTCTTTCTCTTTCTCCAACCCAGCTGATCATCATGGAGACTCGCAAGAAAGATGGCACTTGGCCCAGCGCACAGCTGCATGTCATGTGAGCCCTTGGGGTTTCTGGTCCAGAGCAGGGGGTTCCACAGTAGGCAAAATGAACCCAAGAGCACATTGCACCCTCAAGCAGCAGGCCCTCAGCTGACGGTTTCTCATCCAACCCCAGGAACAAGAAAATCTCGGAAGAAGACGAGGACTTCAGGGGCCAGCCAGGCATCTGTGGCCTCACCAATCTAGGCAACACGTGCTTCATGAACTCAGCCCTGCAGGTTGGGCCATTAGAGTTGTGTCTGGCACAACCACGGGGTTGGGCTTCTAGAGCTGAGGACTGGGGACAGAGCTGGGGTCCCCAGGGGACTGCAGGGCAAGGGGTCAGGCTGAAAGTTAAGGCCCCACAAGTCAGAAGTGACATGCCCACATTCATTCCTGAACTATCAGCCTCTTCTCCCAACTTGCCCTCGTTTTCCCTCTTCTCTCCCCTACTCCCATGTTCTTCCTTCTCGTGAAATCCTAATGCCTTCTCTTCCCTACTCTCCTGCTCCTCTCTCTCCTTCCTTCCCTTTCTCTCCCCCATTTTCCTGTCCTGTCTCTTCCCTCCTGGCTTCTTTTTCTGTATCCTCACTTTGGCCACTGTTTGTCTCCCCTCTGCCTCTTTTGCTTGGCCCCTGGCCCCTGCAGTGCCTCAGCAACGTGCCACAGCTCACTGAGTACTTCCTCAGCAACTGCTACCTGGAGGAGCTCAACTTCCGCAACCCACTGGGCATGAAGGGTGAGATCGCAGAGGCCTATGCAGACCTGGTGAAGCAGGCATGGTCTGGCCACCACCGCTCCATCGTGCCACATGTGTTCAAGGTGTGACTCAACCCTGGGCACCCCCAACCCCCTACTTCTCTTGGTTCTCCTAACTCCTTCTCTGATGACCCTGCCCATCTTTTTAGAACAAGGTCGGCCATTTTGCGTCCCAGTTTCTGGGCTACCAGCAACATGACTCTCAGGAGCTGCTTTCATTCCTCCTGGATGGGCTGCATGAGGACCTTAATCGGGTGAAGAAGAAGGAGTATGTGGAGCTGTGCGATGCTGCCGGGCGGCCTGATCAGGTAGGCTGCCCCCAGCATTCTCAGCCCCATTAACACCACTGAGACTTCTGCCTCGGGGATTTGCTGGCCTCCCTGAGATAGCTAACACGCCACCATTTTCTGTTTCTCTACCCTGACCTCAACTCCAGCCTCACTCTTAACCTTAGCTCCAATACCATATCAGCCCCCACACTCAACCCAGAGTGAACCCCAGCCCCGTCTCCTGCCCTAAATGACCCCCAGTCTTGACAGTGAACATAGTCTCCGTATATCCCTAGCTGGAGCTCTGCCTCTGGACTTTTAGCAGTGGCCTTCCTCTTAACCCCATTTGAGTCCACCCCAAGTCATCATTTCCTCCTACCCTGGGCAAGCCCCACCATCCACCATGACTCTGTCAACAGGAGGTGGCACAGGAGGCCTGGCAGAACCACAAACGGCGGAACGATTCTGTGATCGTGGACACTTTCCATGGCCTCTTCAAGTCCACGCTGGTGTGCCCCGATTGTGGCAACGTATCTGTGACCTTCGACCCCTTCTGCTACCTCAGTGTTCCACTGCCTATCAGCCACAAGAGGGTCTTGGAGGTCTTCTTTATCCCCATGGATCCTCGCCGCAAGCCTGAGCAGGTATGGGGCACTGGGGGCCTGGGGACATGATGAGGGACACAGAGTCAGAGTTTGATTAGCTGCCATAGCTCAAGGCTTCCTGCATTAACTCACCACAAGCCCTTTTGGTCTTCTGTGGATACTGTTTCTCCCTCAGCACCGGCTTGTCGTCCCCAAGAAAGGCAAGATCTCAGACCTATGTGTGGCTCTGTCCAAGCACACGGGTATCTCGCCAGAGAGGGTGAGACTGCAGACGGAGGCTCAATGGAATTCTGGGGCAAGGAGGTGGAAGGGCCTGGGGAGACCTTGCCGACTGACAGCCCCCTCTCTGTATCCCATTCCCAGATGATGGTGGCTGATGTCTTCAGTCACCGCTTCTATAAGCTCTACCAGCTGGAGGAGCCTCTGAGCAGCATCTTGGACCGTGATGATATCTTCGTGTGAGTGGGGATGACAGGGAGATGGCGGTTCCTCAGGAACTTGGTCCACTTCCTTTTGTACAGTCTTGCCTTAACCACCTTCTCTTCTCCCTCCTCTGCCTTGTTCACTGGGCACCTGCGCTGTGCAGAGCTTCAGCCACTTGCCTTGGCAGGGGGCTTGAGGTTGCCAGTGGGGTGGGGCAACAGAAACTTATACAGGGTGTCTTTGGGTGTTTTCTTCCTCATTACAGGAGGGAGGCTACTGTTTCTTATTTCTCTCATTCAGCACTTAGGAGGCTGCTCCTTGTACCAGATGCTGAGCTGAGCTCCTTCCTTTAGTGCGGGCCTCACATGGTGAAATCCTGTTTCTATTTAAAATACAAAAATTAGCCGGGTGTGGTGGCATGCACCTGTAATCCCAGCTACTTGGGAGGCTGAGGCAGGAGAATTGCTTGAACCCGAGAGGCGAGGTTGGCAGTCAGCTGAGATCACGCCACTGCACTCCAGCCTGGGTGATAGAGTGAAACTCCATCTCAAAAAATAAATAAATAAATACATAAAAATAAAAACACCTTCAGGCTGTGAGGATGAGTGGGTGGGGCAGCCAGGGCACAGTCAGGGAGTCTCAGGGGGCCCTGATCAGGTGCTCCTGCCATCCACCCCCCACAGCTATGAGGTGTCAGGTCGCATTGAGGCCATCGAGGGCTCTAGAGAGGACATCGTGGTTCCTGTCTACCTGCGGGAGCGCACCCCTGCCCGTGACTACAACAACTCTTACTATGGCCTGATGCTTTTTGGGCACCCCCTCCTGGTGTCGGTGCCCCGGGACCGGTTTACCTGGGAGGGCCTGTATAACGTCCTGATGTACCGGCTCTCGTAAGTGTCCTCTTCCCAGGGGCGGGGGTGGGGGAGTGGTGGGGTCTGAACTCCGACTTGGGTGTTTAGCTGCTTATTTGACACCTCCCCTGCAACAAGCAAAAAGACAGTCCAAATTTAATGTGGCCGTAGAAGAACTTGTAGGGTTTTTCTTTCTGTAGACCTCTGTCCTTGCTACTGCCTCTCTTGGGTGCTGGTGATACAGAGGTGAACAAGATGCACAAAACACAGACAACTTCATCTTGTCTTCAGTTGTCTCTCCTGGGAGAGTCTTGGTTTTTTGTGTTTCTGCTGACAAATTTTCATTGTGCCTAAAATCTAGAATCTTTACCATGGCACACAAATATTGTGTTACCAGGATTCTCCCCCCTCATCTTGCACTCAGAAGTCACTCCTGAGAGCCCTTCCCTGATGAGAAGTTACAGCCAGGCCAGCATGTGTCTGTCTAGCAGCAGCTTATTAGACTAAAAGTCCAAACTCCACACTTTTTTTCTTTTTGGAGACAAGAGTCTTGCTCTGTCACCCGGCTGGAGTGCAGTGGTGCGATCTTGGCTCACTGCAACTTCCATCTCCCAGGTTCAAGCAATTCTCCTACCTCCACCTCCCAAATAGCTGTGATTACAGGCACCCACCACCACGCCCGGCTAATCACACGCCACACCTTGACAGGCACAGAAGTTCCTTCATTTTCAGGCCACTGCTGACAGTGTTGGCCTTTTCATATATTAACGCGTCACCCCCTCATCACTCTCACACCTGATTCAGAACAGTTTATGTTTGGATCTACCAGTTGCTTCCCATTATCATCTAAGTAAAATCCCAGGCCCTAATGCCACTGTCCTTGTACCCCTGCCTTGGGAGTCTCCTCTGCTCTGTCGCAGACGCTACGTGACCAAACCCAGCTCAGATGATGAGGACGATGGGGATGAGAAAGGTGAGGGAGAGGCGGGAGAGAGGGTCGACAAGGATGAGGGTCTGTACAAGTCGTGCCATGGCCTGAGTGGGGGTGAGGGACTGACAGTCAGTGGGCGGGGGGGTCTGGGAGAGGTCTGACCCACACAGGGTTCGTCTAGGTGTAATTGCAGCTTAGCACTTGAGGCTTACACCTTCCCATCTCACATTCTCCTGCCCTAGAAGATGATGAGGAAGATAAAGATGACGTCCCTGGGCCCTCAACTGGGGGCAGCCTCCGAGAGCCTGAGCCAGAGCAGCCTGGGCCCAGCTCTGGAGTCACCAGCAGGTGCCCATTCCTTCTGGACAACTGCCTTGGCACATCTCAGTGGCCCCCAAGGCGACGACGCAAGCAGCTGTTCACCCTGCAGACGGTGAACTCCAATGGGACCAGCGACCGCA
>CAUYQU010030775.1:0-82500 GCA_963574635.1 Cheracebus regulus
GGACTGCCCCCGTGGCCAACTTCCAACAATAATACAAAAAAAAAAAAAAAAAAAAAAAAAAAAAAAAAAGTGATGAGGGTAAGCCTCTGACTGCCTGTGTGAGGGCTTGGAAATGCTTTTCCTCTCTGGACCTCCAGTTTCTCTTCCCGCAAAAGGAGACGGTTGTTCAAGATTCATGATTCTGCTTTTCACAGAACACTCCTGAAGAGATGTGCTTCAGGGAAAACACAAGCTGTTCGAATCAAATAACACTGAAGAACCTTGAAAATTGTATCTTATTTTTAAGTGATTCACAAGGTACCACAGAATAGAAAAGACTGAGATGTCCAACAATAAAAAAGCCTGTTGAAATTTGCCACACTCTTTCATTTACTCATCCATTTCATCTCAATTATTCAGTAGGACTACACCTTAAAAGGATCATGAAGTAAGGCATGAAATGTACTTATTCAGGTGGCATTCATATCTCTATGTATTTTTCCAGGTATCTTCTGTTTCTCTACGTTTCATTCTATATTCCCCACTCTCACTCCATTTTATCCTATTTTGTTTTATTTTGCCCGCTTTTACTGGAGTTGTCACTCTCAATGCCTCTTGCGTGGACCGTGCCTTCTAACTGGGTTTCCCATGTCCCCCCTTGCACCCTCAAATCCATTCTCTACATTATAACCAGTGGGGTCATTTAAAATGGAAATCTCCTCCTATTTCCCTTTTCTATTAAGTCCTCCTCTTCCCCACAGGCTCGTAACCCTTTCCTAGTTTCTCACCGCTCAGACTAAAAGCAAATATCCTAAATTTTCCCAATAAAGCCAGGCGTCTTCTGCCCCGCTTCCGACTCTCCAGCCTTGGTCACACCAGAGTCCTCCATGCTCCTCCATCACCCATTCCTGCGGGGCTTTCCCTGGCTTCACAGTTTTCCCTCTGCTGGGATCAGGCTTTACCTGTCGTTACCTGGATAGCCAGTCACCTTCCAGGTATCAGTTCAAACATCACACTCCTCGGGAAGCCGACTTTGATTCTGCAAGAGCAGGTCGAATCACACTCTCTTACATTCTGTTGGATTTTCTCTGTAGCTGCTCCCCCATCACACTCCTTTCCACACTAGCAAGACCCAATAGACTGGCCCGTAGCTCTCGTCTGGTGGTCATTGGACATACGTTTGTGTGAAGACTTGTTTCCCCACTGGCACTGAGACCTCATGGGGCTGAGGTCTGGTTTCGCCCACTTGATAAGGCTTAGATCTGTGTCCCCTCCAAGTCTTTTTTTTTTTTTTTTTTTTTCTGGGTGGATGCCCCGGGTAGATGGGGCAGGAGGGGTGGGGAGCCTGTCCGGGACAATAAAGGTGCCCTCAGCGGATGAGAGCCATGCCTCCGAGGAAGCGGGTCTTCATGCAGCAGGTGCAAAGCTGGTCCATCCAGAGCGCGGCCTCGTGCTGCAGGGGTGCGCGGCGCGGGTGGAAGGTGACGTCCACGCGGTAGCTGAGCCGGCAGCGGAGGGAGGCCATGCAGAGGTCAGAGCAGCGCACTGGGCGCCTCGAGGAGGAGGTGGGGATGTGGAAGGTGCGGCAGACGCTGCCGAGCTGCGCGTGGAACAGGGCCTTGGTGACGCACCTCGGCTCCTGCCGCTCTTCCATCCAGGCAGCCAGCACCTGCCTTGACATCGCTCTTGCTGCGACGCGGGGGCCGGAAGCGGAGCGGGGTCGAAGCTGGGTCGGTGCCAGGTCGGCGCCAGCGCCGTCGCGGGGCCCGGGGAGCGCGTGAGGGATCTCCGGTGCAGGGCGCGGCACGGCCGTTCTGGCAGCAGCGGCGCGCTGCCGGGTCCGGGTTCGGGGCGCGGACGGGATGAGCAAGTGGACAAGCAAGCGGCGCCCGCGGAGCGTCAGGGGCCGTCAGGGCCGGGGCGCCAAGTACGCCGGCTTCTCACCGCGGGCTGGAGATTCGTGCAGATCAAGGCGATGGTCCCGGATCGTCGTCCCGGATCCGACCGGCTTCAAGCTCAAGCCCTACGTGAGCTACCGCGCCCCTGACGGCCGCGCAGCTCTTCAGCGAAGCCGTGGCGCCTGCCATCGAAAAGGACTTCAAAGACGGACCTTCGACCCTGACTACCTGGAAGAGTACGGCTTCGAGCCGACACAGGAGGGCAAGCTCTTCCAGCTGTACCCTAGGAACTTCCTGCGCTAGCCGTGGGGTGGGGACTGCGAGCTGGAGGCATTCCCGGGGACGGACGGCCTGCCCTCGTTTCATTTCTATTAAAGGCCTATACCAGCTAAAAAAAAAAAAAAAAAACTGTGATCCCCAGTGTTGGAGGTGGGGCTTCGTGGGAGGTATTTGGGTCACGGGGGTGGATCCCTCATGAATGGCTTAGCACCGTCCTTTTAGTGATGAGTGAGTGCTTGTTCAGTTCACTCAAGATCTGGTTGTTTTAAAAGACGGTGGCACCTCCCCAACCTTGCTTCCTCTCCCGCAGTGTCATGCACTGGCTACTCGTTCACCTTCCGCCATGACTGTAAGCTTCCTGAGGGCCTCAGCAGACGCAGGTGCTAGCACCGTGCTTCCTAGGCAGCCTGCATAACTGCATGCCAATTAAATCTCCTTTCTTTATAGATTACCCAGCCTCAGGTATTCCTTTATGGCAACAAAGACAGACTAACATACCACCCTTATGTTCCCAGCTCTTACCTTGGGAGCAGATACTGTAGGCATGCAATCACATTTGTGAAATGGATGAATGAATGAATATACCAGGCTTTATACTACATACTTGAGATAGAGGGACGGATAAGTTGTGATCACTGCCCTCAAGAAAATTAACAATAAGTCATTAAAATAAAGTGTGTATTGACAGATCTGTGTAAAAACTATGAATCTATAAAATAGAAATGGTGATACTTGGTGAGAATGAGGAAATAATGAGGAAAATCTTCCCAGTGGACGTTTCATCTGAGCTCAGCAGAAAGAAAGAAGCAGGAGTTGCTGTCAGCCTATTTGTTTGTTTCCAAGGGCAACATCTCTTCCTGATTCTTCTGGTAACCCCTCAATGTTTATTTTTAGTTCATGCAGTTATGATAGGGCAGACCTAAGATACCAGATAAGTCATCAACCAAACCCAGAAGCTTTTATAAGATGCACACCACATTTTTTGGCAGGAATAGATAAAGAGCTGTGCAGGCAAAGCAGGATGTGCTGTGCTCTAGGGAGGGCCAAGGGACCCAGATCTGAGTGACCAGAGACCTTCCTCACTGAGGCTACAGGGAATTCATGGATAGGCATGTCACCCTATTTTTGGCTGATAAAAATAATTTTAAAAGGTGTCAAAAAATGCCAGTGTGTGTGTGTGTGTGTTGGAGGGCATGCTTGAAGTTGGTAGGATATTAACCAATGTAAAAATTAAGGAGAGCAAAAGAGAGTCTGATTACTCCTGGACCCAGCCACACCTGAAGTTAGTCAACTGTCAAAGACAAAAACAAGGCTGGCTCATGCCTGGAATCTCAGCACTATGGGAGGGTGAGGTGGGTGAATTGATTGCTTGAGGCCAGGAGCTGGTGATCAGCCTTGGCAACATAGTGAAATTTCTGTCTCTTGTGAAAAAAAAAAAATAGCTGTGCATGGTGGGGCACGCCTATGGTCCCAACTACTCGAGAGGCTGAGGTGGGAGGATCACTTAAACCCAGGAGTTTAAGGCTGCAGTGAGCTATGATTGCTTCACTGCACTCCAGCCTGGATGACAGAGCAAAATTGTTTAAAAAAAAAAGGACTTAAAACCAGACAAGTTAGGAAGATTGATTTTATCCACCCCATTGCAATATAAATAACACTGAAAATCTAAAGATGAGAGTGTCTCCAAAAAGCCCACCTGCAGCATTGGGGATTATAATTCAACATGAGATGTGGGCAGGAAAAAATATCCAAACTATTTCACTTGGGTGAGCCAATACACTTTTTCTCATTGTTTAAGGTAGAGGGAACCACAGAATGGTTTTGTCGTAAACGTTTACAGGGAGCAAGTTTCAGATGGGAAGATTTACAGTTGAGTTATTTTACAAGCAGGGGAAGTCTCCGTCAGTTAGCTGAAGAGGAAATGTTCTGCAGTTAGTTCATTTCAGAGGGACAAGCAGTTCTAATCTCAGCTAATCCTTCATGAGACACAGAATGATAAATAGGCTGGGAATGAGGCAGGTTCCCATGAAGGAGAGGGTCTGTGAGGCAGAGTGAAGTGGGGGAAGGTGCCATACACTTTTAAACAACCAGATCTTATGAGAACTCACTCACTATCCAAAATTGGCACCAAGCCGTGAGGGGTCTGCTTCCATGATCCAAACACCTCCCATCAAGCTCACCTCCAGCATTGGGGATTCTAATTCAACATGAGATGTGGGCAGGGACATATATCCAAACTATATCACTTGGGTGAACCAATAAACTTTCTTGTTTAAGGTAGTTTGGATTGGGTTGTTGATATGGTTTGGCTGTGTCCCGACTGAAATCTCATCTTGAATTGTTGCTCCCATAATTCCTAAATGTCGTGGGAGGGACCTAGTGGAAGGTAATCAAATCATGTGGGAGGGTCTTTCCCGTGGTGTTCTCCTAATAGTAAATAAATCTCATGAGACCTGAGGGTTTTATAAAGGCGAGTTCCCCTGCACATGTTCTCTTGCTTGCCACCATGTAAGACATGCCTTTGCTCCTCCTTGCCTTCTGCCATGATTGTGAGGCCTCCCCAGCCATGTGAACCGAGTCCATTAAATCTCTCTCCTTTATAAATTACCCAGTCTCGGGTATGTCTTCATTCACAGCATGAGAACAGGTGAACACAGTTGGATTTCTATCACAAAAACTTCCATTCTTACTGACACCAGAGCCTTCTGGGCAGATAAGTTGGGAATGGACATTTCTAGGATCATTCCAACCTGAGTCATAGGGCACAGCAGAGCCAAGTCTGGGAGGCCCCTGTGGCTGCAGCGCAGGCAGAGGAAAGGCAAGTGCGCCGATTTGCTGGGGCTGCCTTAGGAAATCATCACAAGCCGAATGGCTCAAATGATAGAAGTGCATTGGCTCACAGTTCCAGAGCTCAGAAGTCTGAGGTCAAGGTGTGGGCGGGGTAGGCACCTTCTGGAGGCTGTGAGGGAGAATCTGTTCCATGTCTCTCTCGCTACTGGTGGTTTACTGGCAATCTTTGTCATTCCTTGGCTAGCAGAAGCAACTAATCTCTTCCTTCATCTTCATGTGATGTTCTGTGTGTGTGTGTGTGTGTGTGTGTATCTCCAAACTTCCCCTCTTCATCCGCACGCCTGTCCTGTTGAATTAGGGGCCCACCCTTCTCCCATACGGCTTCATCTTAACTAATTCCACCTGCAATGACCCTGTTTCCAAATAAGGTTACGTCTGTGGTACTGGAAGTTAGGACTCCAGCATATGAAGGGGGTTGGGTACAATTGACAGGAAGGTTTATAGGAGGCTTTGGGGTCTTCTGAGGATTTCCTATTTAATGCTTCAGAAAACATAGTCCCTGAATTTTCAGGTGAATCAAATTACCTGAAACTACTCTGTATTTCCTCTAAGGAAGCAGGGAGGTTGATGTCCTTACTTTGTCCTTCTCCCACCCCCAACATCCACGAACCCTTAACACTGGTGTCCTGTGTGAACACTTAGCATTGCTGCTTTTAGATGGAAGTGTCCTCCCTCTTGACATGACTCAGCAGGTGGAGGTGACTCTAGAGTGGATTTTTCTGGGCTGCTGTGCTGCAACAGGCTTGCCATTGGCTGCCTTTGCCACACACTCCTTCTGTGTTCCCTCCAGATCCCTTGAAGTCCTATTTTCTTCCTGGGGTTCAGACTGAGATGGGGGCAGTATGGTGGCTCCCATTCATCTGGGGAATCTGCACCATAAGGCAAGGGTAGCGCTCACCAGAGCTCCAGGAAGTGGTCACTGCAGGGCTCAAATCCCAACCTGGTGTCCAGCAGCCAAAATGGACCTCTAGGTGTGTTTCAATATTCCCAGAGTGTTGTGTTTCCTTTAAGAAATTGAAACAGATGCCCACATTAACAATGGGCAGATTTTATATGAAAATGCAGATTCTTCATCTCTTTTTGTAAAGTCAGAAGCTTTGGCATCATGAGGAGTGGATTTCTGCATACGCTGTCCTTCAGGATCTGAGGCAATGCCTCCCACTTTATCTCACATGTCACTTCACTTCTACCCACTTATGCCATCAGACTGGCCACTGTAGACATTTGAGTTTGAGGCCTGGGTTACCTGTTTAAGGAGGAGAAGTTTGGATTCAGACAGAATTGGTAGGGTCCTAACTATGATACCTAATAGCCATGGCTCCTAGGGTAAGCTGTTTGATCTCTTTGAGCCTCAGTTTTCACATCTGTAAAGTGGGAGCAAGGATAGTACCAACCTCACTGGGCGGTGGTGGAGAATATATCAGGCAAATTCTGCAACTGGCTTAGCAGAGGCCTGGACCACCATGATTGCCTCTTCGATGGTAGAAGCCAGTGTCTTAGGAGTGGCAGCAACGGTAGAGTTAGCAGTCATATTAATAGCATCTTTGTACACTTGGTGCTTTGCTCTCTGAAGCAACCTTGCTCAGAAAACTGGCGGGTACCAGAGAGGCAGGCGGACAGGCTGCAGCCAAGAGCTTGTCAGAAGCCCATCATGGCAATCAGGTTTTAGGTCATTCCATCAGTTCAGAACCTGGCAGACACTTGTGCAAGGTGGGGAGCTTTGGTTGCAAGTAACAGTAACCACATGGGTATTGATGCTGCAAACGGTAGTCCCTCACCGTCTTGCCACTAGTCTTGCCTCTGCATGGCTTTCTCTGAGTTCAGGTCCAGAGGAGAACATCCATGGACCAAGGCTGGGTTTCCTCTGTGTGCCTGAGTTAGAGGAAGGTTGGCCTAGAATGTCTAATCTCCTTAGTAGGGAGGCCATGAAAAGTCACGCAATAGTCTTGTCTGACTATAGGGTACCTATTAGACAACTCTCACCCCCATGCTAATGATGTTTCTCTGCTTCAGGACTAGAAGCAATATTTTGTGGCTGGTGTAGTCTTCCTGCAACCAATAAAATCATTCCATATAGCATGGCTTTCCAGAGTGAGGTATGATTGGGCCAAAATTAAGATATATAAATGTGGCTATTATAGGAAATCATCTTCTGCTTCCACATAGAGAAAGCCAATCTTACCTCCCAAAGGAAATACTTCTTGCATACAAGACAATCCTACCCATAAAAAGAGAGGTGAAATGTTTCCTAGTGTCAGAGATGTTACTCAAGGGGGTTCTGCTTTGGGTGAATTGAATTCGAAGATAAACAAAGAAATCTCTCTACTTCTAAGTTTCTTCATGTTAAAACAAGTTTGGAACAAGAATCTATGGGGAACGATATTCCAAGCAATTTAAATTTTCAAAGAGAACATTTAGGTGTCTTGGCAAATTCATTTTTGCTCTGGTTTCATTTCATTGACAGGATTAATCTGGTTTGAAGTTCACAGGACTGCTGGATATTTGTGAAAGGTGGGATCTTTGGTTACAAGTGACAGGAACAACCTTGAACTAGCTGAAACAAAAGCAGGTATATATTAAAAGAAACAGAGTTGTCTTGTGGAATGCAACAGCAAAGCTGAAACTGGGTGTCAGAAACTAGAACCTGGAAGGACACTGGGGTCTGAGGGATCCTCTTCCTCCTTGCTTCTTATGTCTTCTGCAATCTCCCTGGTCCTCAGATTGATTTTCTCTGTGTGGCAGACAGAGATGGTTTCCTATAATAATCACATTTACACATCGTAATTTTGGGCAGATCATACTTCACTCTGGAAAGCCATCCGGTATGGGATGTTTTTATTGGTTGCAATGAAGACTATACCAGCCACAAAGTATTGCTTCCAGTCTTGAAGCAATAAAAAAGTCTTCAATATTGGAGCAAGAGTTGTTCAATATTTAGGTACCTTGCCTAGTGCTTAGGACTTTATAGGAACTGCAGTTCCTATTTCAAAGCTTATCAAAGTTTACATGAAGTTATAGTTACTAATTGTTCAAACCACATTTTCACAGTAACAAAAGTGATGTTCTCTTATTTTCTACCAAGTTGAAACTAACACCTCCATTCTGTATCACATTTTAAATTATTTAATATACAATTCCGACCTGTGAAGGAAAGTGGAGAATTTTAAAATCTGTTTTCATTTCTCTGCCAAAATGTTAGGTTTTTCTCCCATAGGGAAGTCATGAACATCCTCTCTTAAAAGTAGAGGTTGAGAAGAAAAAAATTTCAGGTTTGTTCTATAGTACATTCACTTAAATATCACACTTAAAAATTTTTTTTTTAGAGATAGGGGTCTCACTTTGTCACCCAGGCTGGAGGGCAGTGATGTGATCATAGCTCATTGCAGCCTCAAACTCCTGGTCTCAAGTGATCCTCTCACCTTAGCCTCCCAAATAGCTGGGATTACTGGCATGAGCCACCACACCCAGCTTGCATATCTCACTTTTTTTATTTTTTATTTTTTATTTAAAGGAAAAGCTTTAGGGATGCCCTTTAGGTTAAAGCTCCTTACAGTGTGCCCTAGATGACTTGCAAGATTTCTTTTGTTTTTTTGAGATGGAGTCTCACTCTGTTGCTTAGGCTGGAGTGCAGTTGCACAGTCTTGCTCACTGCAACCTCTGCCTCCTGCGTTCTAGAGATTCTCCTTCCTCACCCTCCTCATTAGCTGGGACTACAGGCACGTGCCACAATACTTGACTAATTTTTTTTTGTATTTTTAGTAGAGACGGGGTTTCACCATGTTAGCCAGGATGATCTTGATCTCCTGACCTTGTGATCCGCCTGCCTTGACCTCCCAAAATGCTTGGATTATAGGCATGAGCGACTGCGCCCGGCTGGCTTGCAATATTTCTATGCTAAATATTGAAAGGAGTCAGATGCTGGATTGAAAAAAAATGCCACACAGCTTCAGGTTTTTGGTGTGTGTGCGTGTGCACATATTGTGTGTGACCATGTGTATGCATATGAATGCATGTATGTATGTTCACATGTGCTTATGTGTGAGCATATGTGCATGTGTGTGTGCATATGTGTGTGCCTGTATGTATGTGCATGGGCATGTGTGTATGTGTATATGTGTGTGCAAGTGTGTGTGTGTGTGTGTGTACTAGTGAGTCTTTACCTGCCGTAGATGCCTAACTTTGCTTTTCCTGTATTATTCTAGATAGAGATCAGTGGCTTCTGATACCGGGAGGAAATGGTGGGCAGAAACTATGTATGATTGCAGAGCAGTGATCCCAGTAAAGGACACACTTTGGACGATCTTTTAGGAACAGTTACAAAGAACCTTCAATTCAGAGTTTGATAAAATGAGGCAGAAAGGAGAATGTGATATGAACATTCAAGGGAAAAAACGAAGGTGGAAAGGAGTGAGAAATGGAAGGAGAGTATGGTGTTGCCAGCATATTAAGTTAATCAGAGGCAAATTAAATTAGTTGATGGTGCAATAGTTCTGAGAGAGGAGTTATGTTTCTAGCAGGCTCTTTGCACAGGTTCAGGTGCCAGAGAGAAGACAAAGCTGCAAATACTTTTCACACCTGAATCCAGGAAAGTCAGGCCACTACCAGCATGCAACCCTCCCTGAAAGGCAGCCTCATGCCTCTTCTGGGGCGTCCTCAAGATGGGGAGGTGTGAAAATGCCATTGATGGGGTGGTTCTTATTTAATTTGAAAGCAGAACACCCTTTGATTTCTACCGTGATCACTTATTTAGGTGCAAGAAAAGGAAAACCCTTTATTTTTTCTCTTCTCCCTTGATGTTCTCATGTTGAGGTCCCTGACTGTGCTCCTTGGAGACACCAGTGTGCCATATCTTAGTGTCAAATGTTGAAGTCCTGACCTCCAACAGGACTGACTTCGGAAATAGGGCCTTTAAAGAGGTGATTAACATTAAATGAGGTTGTAAAGCTGGGATCCTGAGACTGTGACAGTGTGTCATGGCAGCTTGAGTCAATGAATCAGCTGGGCTAACAGGCGGACGATGTCCCTGCTCATCTTCCTAGGGCAGCTCCATGCAGTCATTCAGGGACTCAGGCTTCCTCCTGCTCAAGTCCTGCCATCCTGTAGGGCTTCAGGGCCTTTACTCAGAACCTCTGCCTCTGGCCAAGAGACGAGGGAAGGATAGTGTGAAGGACTGAGCAAGAGGCTACATGGACAGAGCTGAAAACACGCACATCTCGTTCCATGAGCCAGAATACAACCCATGGATGCTGGAGAATGCCATTCAGCTAAAGCGCCAGAGGCAAAGGCAATGTTTGGAAACCAGACAGCCAGTCTCTGCCACAATAACATCACCCATCCTTGAACATTGTTGGCGCAACTGAAGGAGAGAATGTAAGTGTAGCACTGAGCCCTACGCCTGGCTTATGATTAATAACTATTAGCAATTTTTCTATTAGATGTGTTTATTAGATCTAAAAATATTTGTGAACAAGTTCAAGTGCCCCTTTTCATCACCACTATTGTGTTGTTATTTCAGAGAACTTGTATATGAGCCTCTTTCTGTAAAGGCCAAGAGCCTGGGAGAAAGTGTTTCTCCTGGAAAGAAAAATGGATGCAAAATCGTTCAATACTATTTTTTTTGAGAAATATGGATAAGAAAATGTATTATGTAAAACCTCAGACTTCTCTGAACATACCATAGAGCTTAAAACCATGAGGTTTTGTTTCCCACAAACCCCTAAACCATTCCTGTGGGATTAGGCTAAAAGTATCTTTATATATGTAGGAAAAAATGGAACTCAATTCAGGTGCTGTAGGGACTTTGGAGGCAACAGAACATCCCTCCCTTCAGCTCTCAAAGGAGGAGAAGGCAATAAGAGGGTTATGAATGCCTAGAGATATTGGCAGAAACGGATTTAAAAAACATTGTGATTCATCAGCTTTGATCTAAAATCTTTATTATAGCAAGTAGTGGTTGTTAGATAACTAGGCTTCGTGTATCCTCTGTGAAGTAGCTGTGGTGCTTTAAACCCACTTTAGCTGGTTAAGCTTTCATGGATTAAAAGCCTTTTAATAAAATCTGCTGAAAAGTTTTTCTCTCCAAGTGTGGTGTAGAAATAAAAATCATTGTACAACCATTATTTGAAGCCTGGAGCAGAAAGATAATGGTCTCAGCTTTATAAAGTTAGATGTAGTCATAGATTATGCCCCCCCACTCTAAATCAACAGTAAAGTTCTATACAATAAGCATTCAAAAGTTTAGATGTTTTTCTGAATTCCAGGACCTACGGAGGCACATTTCTGACCTCCAGCTTGTTCAGGAGTAGTTTCATCTCTTTTGACAGTAAGATATGGCACGCTGATGTCTCCAAGGAGCACAGTCAGGAACTTCAACATCAGAATATCAAGGGATAAGAGGGAAAAATAAAGGGTTTTCCTACTCTTGCACCTAAATAAGGGATCACAGTAGAAATCAAAGGGTGTTCTGCTTTCAAATTAAATAAGAACCACCCCATCAATGGCATTTTCATACCTCCCTATCTTGAGGAGGCCCCAGAAGAGGCGTGAGGCTGCGTTTCAGGGAGGGTTGCATGCTGGTAGTGGCCTGACTTTCCTGGATTCAGGTGTGAAAAGTATTTGCAGCTTTGTCTTCTCTCTGGCACCTGAACCTGTGCAAAGAGCCTGCTAGAAACATAACTCCTGTCTCAGAACTATTGCACTATCAACTAACTTAATTTGCCTCTAATTAACTTAATATACTGGCAACACCCTACTCTCCTTCTCTCCTTCTTTTTCTCACTCCTTTCTACCTTCTTTTCCCCTTGAATGTTCATATCACATTCAACATTTGGATTTGAGGAGAAGACAGTTCACCATAACAACCAAATATATTAAGATTTGTCAATTTGTCATTGTCTTGTGCTCACTAAAACTGCTGATTTGTATGTATTGAGCCTTTGAGATATACATATATATATATACACACATATGTATGTAATATATATACATACATATGTGTGTATATACACGTGTGTGTGTGTATATATATATATATATATATATATTACATAGACTTCAGCTCCTTGCAGTGGTTCCTCTTGAAGGGAGATGTGAGAAGAACATCTATGTGGTCACCCAACATGTGATCATGTTTGTCCACAAACAGGAGGTATTTGGCCACAAAACACCTTTATTTTATATACAAATGAGTCATTTTCAAGGAGTCATGCCTCACAAATTTATGGATTCTGGATGTGCTTAACACATGCAATCCTAGACAGTCCAGGTTTATCCTGCTAATAGGTAAGCTTCTCCTGCTAGAAAATACCTTCACTGTGTTTGCTGGAAGGTATCCCAATAAGAGTGCCAGATTGAACACATAAAACCATAAGATGCCTAATTAAATTTGAATTTCTATGTACGATTATTTTAGTGTAAGTATGCCCCATGCAGTAATGGTGACATATATCTACTAAAAAAAGCACCATAGTTTATCAGAAAGTCAGAATTAACTGGACATTCTGTATTTCATCTGGCAACATTATCTTCTAATAGTTTATTTATTAGGATGTGTGAGTTGTGGGAGGTGGTGGGTGGAGTCTTTCCTTCCCCCCAGGGGTGGACCTAGTAAAAGAAGAGGATGAATTGCAAGCTCGTAACTAACCTGTTGCTTCCTAATGGATATCTGAGTTTGGAAAAGATGCTTTCTCTTTACCCATTATCGATGCCTTTCTCACCCAGCCATTAACATGTATAGACTGGGCAGGCTTTATAACCAAAGCAAGCCTAGGGAGGGTTTTGAGTGTGGGGAGGGATTTTCTGGGCAGAAATAAAATAAGAAACTAGGCAAGAAGCCCAGGGAAGTGGCTGATCTGTGAGGTAGCATTTTCTTTTCTTTTCTTCTTTCTTTCTTTTTTTTTTTTTTGACAAGTCTTGCTCAGTCACTTAGGCTGGAGTACAGTGGCATGATCATGGCTCACTGTAGCCTCAACCTCCTAGGCTCAAGGAATCTTCCTGCCTCCTGAGTAGCTGGGACCTTAGGTATATGCCACAATGCCTGGCTAATTAAAAAAAATTATAGAGATGAGAGTCTCACTATGTTGCCAAGGCTGGTCTCAAACTCCTAGGCCCAAGTGATCCTCCTGCCTTTGCCTCCCAAAGTGCTGGGATTACAAGTATGAGCCACCACACCTGGCCAGTGTTTTCTTATGTTGTGTGTTTGCAATCCTCTGGGCTCACACCTTACAATATTTTTTTTAGCAAGCCTTTTTCTTGTTTTTCACTTTTTTCTTGTCCTTCCTCTCTCTAAAGTTCAGCACATTGCATCATGTGACACTCACAGAAAATGCATGCTGCATTTTGCAGCAAGACCCACAGCCATTCATCTGAAGAGTCAAAATATGGAAGAAAGGCCGAACCCTGTTGGATGTTGCATTAGGCTATCCTCACACTGCTGATAAAGACATACCTGAGACTGTGTAATTTACAAAGAAAAAGAGGTTTAACAGACTCACAATTCCGTGTGGCTTGGGAGGCCTCACTATCATGGCAGAAGGTGAGGGAAGAACAAAGGCATGTCTTACATGTCAGCGGGCAAAGAGAGAATGAGAGTCAAGTGAAAAGGGAAACCTCTTATACAATTATCAGATCTCATGAGACTTACTCACTACCACGAGAAAAGTATGGGGGGAAACTGGTCCCATGTTTCAATTATTTCCCACTGCGTCCCTCACACAATATATGGGAATTATGAGAGCTACAATTCAAGAGGAGATTTTGGTGGGGACACAGCCAAAGCATATCAGATGTGGACTTAGTAGGTTAGGGTACTTCTGGTGACACACAGCATTATTACCAGTCTGTCCCAAACAACAGAGAGAATTTATTGGTTCACATAATTGTAAAAGAACAGCAGCAGCTGGCCTTCAGACAAAGCTGCATTAGAGTTCTTATTTAATTTCTCTATGAAGCTACAAGCTGAGTTTGTCTTACCTTTACCCTTCTCACGTGGCCTTCAACCTCACAACCACTGCAATTCTACTGCAGCAAATGTGCTAAGGTTATAACTCAAGTGTGTAAGATGCGGAACCTGGATTTATACCCATGCCATCTAAAGCCAGAACCTGAGCTCATGGCAAGTATGCTGCATCCAGGCTGGGTAAGACCGTTTTCTACAGGCATGCTTCATTTCATTGGACTTCTCTTTACTGTGCTTCATAGACACTGTGGTTGTTTTTTGTTTTCGTTTTTTTCTTTTCTTTTCTTTTTTTTTTAACAAATTGATGGTTTGTGGCGACTCTGTTGAAGGTCTGTCACTGCTATTTCCCAACATCATGTGCTCACTTTGTGCCTCTATATCACAATTTGGTTATTCTCGCAATACTTCAAGCTTTTCATCATTATTGTATGTCTTATGCTTCTCTGTGATCAGTCATCGTTGATGTTACTATTGTAATTATTTTGGGTTGCCATGAACCATGCCCATATAAGATGACAAACTTAATGGATAAATGTGGTGTGTGTCCTGACTGCCCTACCAACTGGCTGTTCACCCCACTCTCTCCCTCTCCTAGGGCCTCTTTATTCCCTGAGACACATCGATATGGAAATTAGGACAATTAGTAACCCTGCAATGACCTCTAAGTGTTCGAATGAAAGAAAGGGTCACACATCTCTCACTTTAAATAAAATACTAGGAATAATTAAGCTTAGCAAGGAAGACGTGTTGAAGGTGGAGACCGGCTGAAAGCTAGTCAGGACTTTGGTGCCAAACAATTAACCAAGTTGTGATTTCAAAGGAAAAATTCCTTGTTTCATTGAACTTCTCTTTACTGTGCTTCACAGACACTGTGTTTTTGACAAACTGAAGGTTTGGGGAAACTCTATGTTGAACAAGCTTATGGGTGACATTTTCCCAACAAGTTATGATTGCAAAGGAAACATTCTTTAAGGAAAATTAAAAGTGCTACTCTTGTGTACGTATGAATGATGAGAAAGGGAAATAGCCTTTGTGTTGATGTGGAGAAAAGTTTAAGTAGTCTGGGAAGAAGAACAAATTAGTCAGAGTATTTCCTTAAGCCAAAGCCTAATTCAGAGCAAGGTCCTAACACTCTTTAATTCTATGGAGACTGAGATAGTTGAGAAAGCTACAGAAGGAAAGTTTGAGGCTAGAAGAGGTTGGTTCATGATGTTTAAGGAAAAAAGTTGTCCCCACAACATAAAAGTGCAAGACAAGCAGCAAGTGTTAATGAAGAAGCTGCAGCACGTGAAACAGAAGAGCTGACTGACATCATTGATTAAGGTGACTACACTAGACAACAGATTTGCAGTGTAGATAAAACAGCCTTCTGTTGGAAGAAGATGCCATTCAGGACAATCACAGATAGAGGGGAGAAGTCAATGTCTGGTTTCACAACTTCAGGGGACAGGCTAACTCTCTTGTGAGGGGTTAATGCAGCTGGTGACTTTAAGTTGAAGCCGATGGTCATTTGTCATTAGGAAAATCCTAGGACCCTTAAGAATTGTGCTAACTATACTCTGCCTGTGCTCTATAAATGGAACAAGAAGCCCAGATAACAGCACATCTGTACACAGCATGATTTGTAGAATATTTTGAGCCCACTGTTGAGACCTATCTCTCAGAAGAAAATATACCTTTCAAAGCATTGTTGCTCCTTGACAATGCACCTGGTCATCCAAGAGCTCTGATGGAGATGTACCAGGAGATTAATACTCTTTCGTGTCTGTTAATACAACATCCATTATGTAGCCCATGGATCAAGGAGTAATTTTGGCTTTCAGGTCTTATTATTTAAGAAATACATTTCATAATGTTAGCTGGCATATGTAGTGATTCCTCTGATGGATCTGGACAAAGTAAATTGGACATGTTTGGGAGCAAATGCACTGTTCTAGATGTCATTAAGAATATTGTTGATTCATAGGAAGAGGTCAAAGTGTCAACATCAATAGGAGTTCCAACACTTATGGCTGACTTTGAGAAGTTCTAGACTTCAGTGGAGGAAGGAATTGCAGATGTGGAAATGGCAAGAGGATTAGAATTAGAAGTAGAGCCTGAAGATGTGACTGAATTGCTGCCATCTCATGGTCAAACTAAAATGGGTAAGGAGTTGTTTTTTTGGGATGAGCCAAGAAAGTGGTTACTGAAATAGAAACTACTCCTGGAGACAATGTTGTGAACATTGTCGAAATGGCAAAAAATCTTTATAATATTTTGTAAATTCAGCTGATAAGGCAGCAGCAGGGTTTGAGAGAATGAACTCCAATTTGGGAAGAAGTTTTACTGTGGGTAAAACGTTTTCAAACAGCATCTCACACCACAGACAATATTTTCATGAAAGGAAGAGTCCATTGATGCAGCAAACTTCATTGTTGTCTTATTTTAATAAATTGCCATAGCTGCCCCAAACTTCAGCAGGCATCACCTTGATCAGTCAGCAGCCATCAACATCAAGGCAAAAGACTCCACCAGGAAAAAGTTTACTGAATTTTTTTCAGAAACTGACTGAAGGCTCGGGTGATCATCAGCATTTTTTAGGCAATAAGTATTTTTAAATTAAGGTATGTACATTGTTATTTTAGACATAATGCTATTGCAGACTCAATAGACTGCAGTATAGTGTAAACATAACTTTTTTTTTTTTTTTGAAATGGAGTTTCGCTCTTGTTACCCTGGCTGGAGAGCAATGGCGCGAACTTGGCTCACTGCAACCTCCACCTGCCAGGTTCAAGCGATTCTCCTGCCTCAGCCTCCCGAGTAGCTGGGATTACAGGCATTGGCCACCACACCCAGCTAATTTTGTATTTTTAGTAGAGATGGGGTTTCTCCATGTTGGCCAGGCTGGTCTTGAACTCCTGATCTCAGATGATCTGCCCACCTCAGCCTCCCAACATGCTGAGATTACAGGCATGAGCCCCTCGCCCAGCCTAAACATAACTTTTATATGCACTGGGGAATAAAAAATATCATGTGATTTGCTTTATTGCAATATTTACTTGATTGCAGTGGTTTGGAAGGGAACGCATAATACCTCCAAGGTATGCCTGTATTCTTTTATGTGATAGTCAGGTATGGGGACAAGAGGAGACCAGGGAGGGTCTCAGGAAGACATTTGCATACGTATATGCCCTAGAGACAAGAGGGGGGTATGTCCTTTGTCACAGGGACATGTGGGAAAGACATCAGAAGGCAGAAGACAGGAGCAGGGGAAAACATTAGGTCAGAGCCTTTATTGGGGTTTCTGTGAGAGAGGCAAGTCAGGGCAAGATTGGCTAGTTTGAATGATTTCAGCAGGCTCTGAACTGTAGGTCGTCCCTAGTTGTAAGGTCCTGGGTCCTGGAATGATAATGGCAGAGGAATATTGTCTCCTGAGGTGTCTGGGCTGAATGGAGGGGTCTGGGTCTGGATTGGGTCATTTGCATTTCAAATGCTCCTGGCTGAGTTCCTTGGCTATTTTTAAGAACTGGAGAGGCAGCATGCCTTCAGTCATAAAGAGTTTTATTAAAAAATATACATCATTAATATAACATCATAATATAAACATATATACATACAATTATGTATTGCACACTTAAACTGTCGCCTCCCTCAACACAAAGAATCAGTGATTAGAAGATTAAAGAAAATTAATTGTAGTAATTTTCTAGGTTATACAAGATCCCATTCTTATAAATATTAATATTAATTGCAAAGATAATTTTAGCCATTTAAAAATCTTTCAATACATTTGGTTTAGATATTAAAATATGGTAAGAGATTAGTATATGGATTATAATGAGAGTAACTGAATTAGAAATTTCATCCACAGGGAAGGATCAATTATAAAGCTATTTCAACCAACTTTCCTGTATTCTGTAGGAGAGAAACACTTTTGCTTGTGGTTACAGGAAAAAAAATATATGTAAGACTCACGCATATGTATATTAAATCACATATTAGAATAAATGTCAGATCAATTTTTCTCTTGTTGGCTTAATACACAATAAAGTAAATGGCCCATAACAAAGAAATAAAAGGTTTTCTTTAACAAGAAAGCATTTAAATATGCAAACATTTTGATAGTTAATAGAGCAGGTAATAAAAAGAGCTTGATGCATATCTCAATAGTTTACAAGGCTTTTATAAGAATTTTAGTTAGTTATTATGTTTAGTATTTTATTCCTTTTGTAATCGGTTTGTCTGATTATTCTTACTATATTAGTATTAACATTCTTATGAATCTTAGAGGTTGTTGCAATTAAGACTGAATGCGAGGAACTTTAAAAACACTTAAAGACTAGAAGTTTAGATAATGGAATTATCTTTTTAATGATGTCTTGAACTAAAATATGTATTTTAAGTTGGGCGCAGTGGCTCATGCCTGTTATTCCCAGCACTTTGGGAGGCCAAAGTGGGCAGATCACCTGAGGTCAGGAGTTTGAGACCAGCCTAGCCAACACGGTAAAACTCTGCCTCTACCTAAAAATTCAAAAATACAAAAATTGGTGGTGGGTACCTGTAATCCCAGCTACTTTAGAGACTGAGGCAGGAGAATCACTTGAACCTGGGAGGCGGAGGTTGCAGTGAGCCGAGATCGTATAACTGCACTCCAGCCTGGGTGACAGAGTGAGATTCCATCTCAAAATAAATAAATAAATAAACAAAATAAAATAAAAGGTAGATTTTTATGGGTCATCTAGTTGACTCTGTGGCAGAATCTGCTAGTGTTCACCAATATCTGTTTTCCTTTCATTTCCCTGGGCACACTGCTCACCTCTTTTGCAAATCTGCTGAGACCATGAGATTATTTCTTGCACAGGGTATAAAAACAGACAATGAGTGTAACCTTTCAAAGAATGCAGCTGAGAGCAAGCCTGCCTTATCCTCACTCTTTCTCTTACTCTTTCATTGGTTGATTGTAGAGAGGTCTGAGGCTTAAGAGGGTATCAGGGCAATAGTATGCAAGGAGCTCAGATTCCTGAATGACTGCATTCAGCACAAGTTCCCTGCCATTGTATCTTTGTAGGTGACTTGTTTTCTAGGTTTCAGAGGTCCACAGATGAGTGGAATTTTACCCCAGGGTGGACCATACTCCAAGTCTCACCCATAAGTAATATAGATGTCATTTTTGATGCTGGAATGAATCAAAGCTTTGAAGGATATTGCAATATGGTAGATGGCTATGACGGCTATGGGGGAGAGCATACATTTTGGAGGGCTAGAAGGTAGGCTTTTAGGAATTGAATTATATCCTCCCCCGAAAGATATGTTGATGTCCTAAGAATATCCTCAGAATGTGAATTTATTTGGAAATAGTTATTGCAGAGGTAATTAGTTATGTTCACATGAGGTCATACTAAAGTAGATAGAATAGGCCCCTAATTCAATATAGCTGGTGTCTTCATAAGACTTATAATGTAGGCTGGGTGTGGTGGCTCATGCCTGTAATCCTAGTACTTTGGGAGGCCAGGGTTGGAAGATCACCTGATGTCAGGAATTTGAGACCAGCCTGGCCAATATGGTGAAACCCTGTCTCTACTAAAAATACAAAAATTAGCTGTGTGTGATGGCAGGCAACTGTAATCCCAGCTACTTGGCTTGATTGGGTGAGGTGGAGGTTGCAGTGAACCGAGATTGTGCCACTGCACTCTAGGCTGAGGGACAGAGTTAGACTTTGTCTTGAATATACATATGTGTGTATGTGTGCATATGTATACAAACATACTTATATATGCATACATATATGTAATATACATGTATGTGTACATGTATATGTTAATATACATACACACATGTATATATTGTGATGGGTTTGGCCAGGAGACACACACACACACACACACACACGATCATGTGAAGAGAGAGCCACCTAGAGAGAACACCATAGGATGACAAAGGCAGAGATTCCAGTTGTGCAGCTGCAAACAAAAGAATGACAGACTGCTGGCAACTCCTGGGAGCTGGGAAAATACAAGGAAGGATTCCCCTAGAAATTTTTAGAAACAACGTGGCCCTGCTGATGCCTTGATTTTAGCCTCTGGCCTCCAGAGCTGTAAGAGAGTAAATTACTGTTGTTATAGGCCGCACAGTTTGTGGTACAGTAGTCTCCTCTCATTCACAGTTTTGCTTTCCAAAGTTTCAGTTATCTGAGGTCAACGAGGATCTGAAAATATTGAATGGAAAATTCCAGAAATTCATACATTTTAAAATTTAAACATTTAAAATTACGTGACTTTGTATTCATGGATAGAGATGGAGGCCATTATCCTTAGCAGACTAACACAGAAATAGAAAACCAAACACCGCTGGTTCTCATCTGTAAGTGGGAGCTAAATGATGAGAACACATGGACGCATAGAGAGGAACAGCACACACTGGCACCTATTGGAGGGTGGAGGGTGGGAGGAAGGAGAGGATCAGGAAAAATAATTAATGGATACTAGGCTTAATACCTGGGTAATGAAATAAGCTGTATAACAAAGCCCCATAACGCAGGTTTATCTATGTAACAAACCCGCACATGTATGCCTGAACGTAAAATAAAAGTTAACGTAAAATTGTACACCATTTTGAGTAGTGTGATGAAGGCTCACACCATCCTGCTCTGTCCTGCCTGGGATGTGAATCATCCCTTTTTCCAGCAGATCCAGGCAGTGTACACCACCTGCCTGGTAGTCACATAGTAGCTGAGTCAGTTGTCAGATGGAAAACACTTAGTGTGTGTAGGGTTTAGCTCTACCTGCAGTTTCAAACAACCACTGAGGGTCTTGGAATGTATCCCCCGAGGATAATGGGGGCAGCTAATGTATTTGTCTGTTCTCATGCTGCTGATAAAGACATACCTGAGACTGAGTAATTTATCAAGAAAAAGAGGTTTAATGGACTCACAGTTCCATGTGATTGGAGAAGCTTCACAATCATGGTGGAAGGCAAAAGGCACTTCTTACATGGTGGCTGGCAAAGAGAGAGAATGGGAGCTAAGTGAAAGGGGTTCCCCTTTATAACCCATCAGATCTCATAGACTTATTAACTACCATGAGAACAGTAAGGGGGAAACTGCTCCCATGATTCAATTATCTCCAACCAAGTCCTTCCCACAACACATGAGCATTATGGGAGCTACAATTCAAGATGAGATTTGGGTGGGGACCCAGTCAAACCATATCAGCCACTTTGTTATGGCAGCCACAGGAATCTAACACAGAGTTCTCCTTCACTGATGCCAAGGATGTTCAGAAGCAGAAGTGCAGCTTAAATTTCTGAAGAGTTCCCTTTGGCGAGTGGTCACATAAAATATATTCTAAATCATAACAGTAGTCCACAGGCAAAACCAACTATTTCAAGTAAAAATTCAAATTTTGATATTTCCTGAAAAAACTGGCAAACATGGAGACCCATTTTAACCTGGCTCAAAAAAATGATCAGCATCTTAGTAGAAGCTGCTTAGCATTCTGAAATTATTACATGGTATGCTTATAAAGATTGCCTTCAGCAAAACTTTCTGCCTGCATCTTCCAGCGGTTGCTTTCTACATAGCAATGCTGTCTTATCCCACAGATAATGCAACAATGACCAGAAAATTGGAAAAAAGGTTTGTACAGAGGTTACATAGCTACAGTGAGGTCACCCTCAAGTAGGGCAGGCCCTAATTTAATATGACCATGGTCATGTTTCTTCATTGTCCCTTTCGTTAGAATGTAGGACTGCCTCCCTGGTGTAATTGTTTTTAATTCACTATATTTCCAAAGAGGAATCCATGGAAAGTTTGTTGGGGTTTGATAAGATTTGTTTTCACTTTTTTTTAAACCTTTAATAGGAAGTGGAATATTGTTCATATTTGGAAAACATTTCTGTGATCTCTTTACCATATATGCATGTCTGAATATTGGCTTCTTCAGAGGCAAGGCATGCCTAAACATTTCAAATCTTTGTCTTTATGCATCCTATGCTCTGTTTTACTTTTCCCTGTGTAACTAAAACATTCTCCTAAACCTAAAAACACACACAACTAGATTCCAGAACTATGGGAAAGACTCCTTAACATTTAATGGCTGTTTTTTCCTCTGTGAACATGGAAGGTTTCATCCTTTGAATTGAACTGTTTTTTCTCTTTTTGGGGGGGATTTGTTTGTCCTGGCACATGCAGTAATTGTACAATTCCCAGGAAAAGCAAGATCTGCCAGTTTCACTAATGTGGCTTTTCTGGATCTCCAAACCTTCAAAAAGCCCAGGTTTCAGAGATAAGCTGGAACCATACCCCTAGTCTCTCGGGATCAACTTCCTACGAGGTGGGAGAGTCTTCTGTTCTAGAGTATAAATATCCTCTGTAGTGGATTGCAAATGGGGCCTGAGCATGGAATCTAATTCAGTATTAATTGTTTTAAAAATGGCTTTTCTAGTATGTCCATTTAGAACAGACTTGTTTATCGAAGTCCACTGGTCTGTGTAATTTACCATCCAAATAAAATTAGTTAAATTACTTTCCTTAAAATAGTAAGAT
The DNA here is from genome assembly GCA_963574635.1 of Cheracebus regulus. Classification (NCBI taxonomy): domain Eukaryota; kingdom Metazoa; phylum Chordata; class Mammalia; order Primates; family Pitheciidae; genus Cheracebus; species Cheracebus regulus. Next base: position 22,484 of record CAUYQU010030775.1, read on the forward strand.
TTTTAAAAGTGGTTATTTAATTACAAAAGTACCCATAAGAGACACAGATAAGCCTAATAGTCCATTTTATTTCATGGGTGATGCCACCTGGTGCACAAAAAGGCATTTTTTTTTTTTTTTGGTGGAGATTATAAGGCCATCCATTTATAGCCTTCCTCTTTCTCAGGTCAGCTGTTCAACTTGAACTTTCACTCTTACTCTTACCTCTTCCTTTCTTCCTTCCTCCTTCCTTCCTCTTCAGTGTCCACTTTTTTTTTTTTAGAAGAAGTCTCATGCTGTCACCCAGGCTGGAATGCAGTGGTGTGATCTCAGCTCACTGCAACCTCCACCTCCTGGGTTCAAGCAATTCTCTGCCTCAGCCTCCTGAGTAGCTGGGATTACAGGCACCCACCACCATGCCCAGTTAACATTGGCATTTTTAGTAGAGGCAGGGTTTCACTATCTTGGCCAGGCTGGTCTTGAACTCCTGACCTCGTGATCCACCCGCTTTGGCCTCCCAAAGTGCTGGGATTACAGGCATGAGCCACTGCACCGGCCATGTCAACTTTACTTTAGATGCTATTCTACAAGCCAGGAAGGATAAAATTAGCAACACACGGCCCTAAATTTATGAAATACACCTACTTGGCCTCTTACTTTTGCAAGTGACAGAATATCTAATTCAAGTTGGCTTAAGCCACAAAAAGGGTACAGTTTGTGTAGGTAAAGTACTCAGGGGGCAGAATGGGCTGCAGGTCTAGCTGAATCCAGGGGTTTGTCAGGGTATAGTTTATCTGAAACTTCATTTCTTGCCTACTGCTGTATGTGTTCTATTGTCAGACAAGATCTTTGCTCATGGAGGCAGCATGGACTGCCACAGCTTCAGCCTTGAATCCCTCCAGGTTTACATCTCTAGCAGAAAAGAATGTGTCTTTTCTTAACAGCTCTCACCAAACTCTGGATGCATTCTAATTATAGCCTGGGCAGGTGTGGAGGCCCTGGGCTGAGGCTTCTGGAACTCAGCCCCTCCTAGATATTGAGATGATGGTTTCTGTTCATAGAACAAACACTGTACATAGTTGCAAAGCAGCTGGACTGCGGCAACATTCAGTCCTTTCCGAGTTATCTGTAGACAGCACAGTAAGATCCCAGTGCACTTTCTACACTGGCAGTACCATCTTACCGTGTAGATCTGGACAATGTGTCTAGCTGATGGCAACTCTTATAAATGTATCAGGTAGTCATTTCAGATTATTAGAATGTTACTGTGGAAATAAGAAACTCAGTAAGCCCTTACTTACCAATCTGACAGGGACTCAACATGAATAGGCAGATGCCTTCACCAAACACCTCTAGGCAGTGTTGTCTCCTGAAACAGGCATATTTTGTTTCTTGCAGTAATTTTTAAATTCTATAAAATTTATGCATTGGAGTTCCCACTCCCTGCAGGCTACTCAACTGTTCTCTGTGGGGCTATGAAGGTAACCTGTCAATTCCCCAAATGACTGCCATTGTTGGAAGCATGTGAATGACTCACCAGCTCAGCCCTCCTTTGGGCTTCCACAAAGCCTATTCACATAAAGAATCCACAAATATAGGATGATGCAGCCACTATAGAAACAGTATGGAGATTCCTCAGAAAATTAAAAATAGAACTACTATTAATACTATCCAGCAACCCCACTTCTGGTATATATTCAAGGGAAATGAAATCAGTATGTCAAAGATACATCTACACTCCCATGTTCATTGCAACACTCTCTGCCAGAGCCAAGCTATGGAAACAATGTTATTATCCACTGATGGATGAATTGATAAAGCAAATGTGTATCTGTATATGCATACTAAGAAATGTTATTCAACCTGAAAAAGGAAGAAAACCTTGCCATTTGTGGCAACATGGATGAACACAGAGGACATTATGCTAAGTGAACATGCCAGGCACAGAATGACAAATACTGCATGATGTCATTCATATGCAGAATTTTAAAAAGTCAAATGCATAGAAGCAGAGAGTAGAACAGTGGTTTCCAAAGGCTGGGGAAAGAGGAAATGGGAAGATGTTATTCAATGAGTATAAAATTTCAATTATGCAAGATAGATAACATCTAGAGCTTTGCTATACCTATAGTACCTGAAGTTAGTGATATGGTATCACGCAGTTTAAAATAAGTTAAGAGGATAGAGCTCATGTTAAGTGTTCTTAAAACAAAATGAAGGAAGAAAGCACACAAAAGAACACAAGGAAATTCTTGAGGATGATGCATATGTTTAGTGCCTTGGTTGTGGTGATGGTATTGAGGTATATGCAAATGTCCACCTCATCAAGATGTATACATTAAATATGTGCAATTGTTTGTATATCTATTATACCTCAATAAAGCTTAAAAAAGAATTTGTGTGTTCAGGAGACTACTGAATGTGTGAAGTGCTTGCAGCAGCAAAAGCAGGGATTATAACTGCAGTGGAGCAATGTAGACAACTTCACATGGAGCATAAGCATCCTGCTTCTAAGCCTGTGCTTCAATGAACTTGGCTCCTTGGGCATGGGGTCATGTCCTCAGAGCCCACCTCTCCCTGTCTATTAGACGCCTCCCTCTTTACCTTGACCATGGCCTATAGATGTACAAAGTGTGCAGCTTGCAGAGACTCCTGGTAAAGGGGTGAGAGGGCCTTGCACATAGCCCTTGCTCTGCCCACCATGCCTTGCATCCTGGCAGGGGCACAGGAAGGGCCCCGTTTGAATAATTACAAAGGTGTCCTGTGGACCAGCTGTCCTCTGTCCCTCTCTTGCCCATCTCTGCCCCTTTGCTTACTTTTTGTCATTTTTACCATTAGTAGATTAGTAACATATTCCTCTCATTTTTTTCATGAAGAATAGCTGAAAAAAATCTTTTAGTTTTCCATTTTTGCTTATACTTTCACTCCCAGGAGCTCTGTGTTTACCCAAAATTGCCTAGCCCTGTATTTTCTAACACATGAGGTTTCCTTCCTAACAGATTTTCAGCTGCCTGATGTTAACATAATAGACATTTTAGTTTGTTGATCTTTCTTCTCCTATGCCTATATTTTTCCCTCCTTTCCTGCATTATTTGAGTTGGGTTCTTCTTTTTCTCTCTTAACTGGTTTGGATATTTTCCATTCTGTTGCATTTTTTCAAGTGGCTGAAATTTCAATTTGTTATACCTATTTGTAAACATATTTTCTGAAAATACTTTATTGGTTGTCATACCTTTTCTGAGGTCCCTGAAATCCTTCTGGAGTAGAGAGAATTGGAGGGCATTCTCCCATGTTTCCAGCAATAGGCAATCCTCCTATTTTCCCAGGGAAACAGTAACAGGAAGGATGGGAATGGATAACAGCTAGAGAGATGGCTCAGGCATCCAGAGCTTCATTTCTAGTCCCCTCCTTGGCCATCCCAGCCGCAACACGTGGCCTGTGACACACGCTTCTTCAGCGTCATCAACATGATTTTTGGTTTCAGGGATATTTTCGAAGAGTCCCCTGTGAAGATACTTTGTTTCTCCCAAGACAAATGCTTCAATTTACGGCTTTAAATAAACTATGAAAAGCTTAAGACTAAACCGTATGGTTGTTTGTATACTAGCTTCTTGAGAACACCTTACATAAAGGGAAGAAACGATTGTACTTTGACTTCAATTTGAATTATTTCTGCTATTAATATTGTTAAAAGTTTTGATGCTTTAGAATGTTGTATCCAGAGCGACTTCCACTATAATTAAATATTTTGTTTATACAAAGTTTCATACTTCTTTGAGAATTGGCATTGATGTTTCAGTTTTTGTATAATTTTATATCTTGATGTAACACACTGATGTTTTATCATTTGAAATTATTTTGCATTTTTTTTGCATTGCATACAGGTTGTGAGAGCACAGTGTCTTGCTGTCTGTAGAAGTTTTATGATTTCCCTTCCTAATCTTTGAGCTATCTTCTGATGATCCTTGCCTTACATGAGTCCAAATTAGTTATCTAAGGATGGGAATTGGTAACAGAAAGAGAGATGGGTCTGCAGGTCATGCAGGTCATGCCTTCACTGCTCCATTCTATAAGACACTTTTTATACCATAGTTTATGTTAATGAAATTTATTGGATTTGAGCAGTGTGCAACCTGTGAAAGCAAACTGGTAGCCTACTAAAACCCCAATCCCAAGCCTTTGATTTAGAGCCTCATCTTATCCCTCAGTTGAGTTGTCTTTCCCAAAAAATGGTTACTGAGAAGGTGCTCTGCCCTCTTCTCTGCACTGGATCCTAGCGTTCCAGCTGGGAATACAACACTGTCTCTGCCTTCGAAAATTCACTGTCTGGGGAGATAGGCAGAGTTGTAAATATGCATCTCAGGATGATGAATTGGAAGTTAAGACTGAAGAGCCAAAAAAGGCATAGAAACCAAATACCAACGTGAGGTGTGAGGGAGATCACTATGCAACATTTCAAAGCTGATTAGATGATTCATCTTCATCGCGGGTATTTATGGATCAGATTCTCTTGGGGAGTGGGAGACGTCTGTGGAGCTTGACCTGAATCCTTACACTTAGGTGGGCATGAACAGCTGGTGCTGATTCCTGTCAGAGACAGCTAAACCGATCTGTGACAGCAAAATAGAGAACTGCAAAGGGAGACCAGGAGGAAAAATATTGTGCTTTTTGTTTGTTTGTTTTTGAGACACAGTCTTGCTCTTTTGCCCAGGCTGGAGGGCAGTGGCGCGATCTCGGCTCACTGCAACCTCTGCCTCCCAGGTTCAAGTAATTCTCCAGTCTCAGCTTCCTGAGTAGCTGGGATTACAGGTGCATGCCACCATACCCAGCTAATTTTGCTACTTTGAGTAGAGATGGGGTTTCACCATATTGGTGAGGCTGCTCTCAAACTCCTGACCACAGGTGATTCACATGCCTCGGCCTCCCAAACTGTTAGAATTACAGGTGTGAACCACCGTGCCTGGCCTGAAAAAAATTTTTTCTGCTGATGGGATACAATCGTGTGAATCCTGGTGACCTGTAATAGAACCTATAGTGAATTTATTGGCCTGGAAATGTTTTAAAAGGATATCTAGCCATGGCACTATGTTAAACAATGTGATATTGTATACTTTACAAACCGCAAAGCTCTACAACTTATTCATCTGCATAACTGAAACTTTATACTCATTAGAACACAATATTTTGAAAATAGTTTTCAATTTTTAAGAAATTGAACAGATATAACAGTTCCCATATAACACTCCTCCCCCCATATACAATTTCCCCTATTATTAGCATCTTGCATTTGTGTGGTTGGTTCATTTGTTACAACTAATGAACCAATATGAACACATTATTATTAACTAAAGTATGTAATTTTTTCAGATTTCCTTAGATTTTTAGCTAATGCCCTTTCTCTACTCCAGGATCCCATCCAGGATACTGCATTTTGTTGTCATGTCTAATCAAGGTAATTTTTTGTTTGTATGTTTTTGAAACGAAATCTTGCTGTGTCACCCAGGCTGGAGTGCCGTGACATGATCTTGGCTCACAGTAACCTCCGCTTCCCAGGTTCAAGTGATTCTGTTGCCTCAGCCTCCCAAGTAACTGGGATTACAGATGCCTACCTCCATGCTGGCTAATTTTTGTATTTTTAATAGAGACAGGGGTTCACTATGTTGACAAGGCTAGTCTTGATCTCCTGACCTTAAGTGATCTACCCACTTTGGCCTCCCAAAGTGCTGGCATTACAGGCAGGAGCCACCATGCCCTGCCAAATCAATGTAATTTTTAATTTCAAATTGAGACTAGGTTTATCATAAAGGTATATAGTCATGTGCCACATATCCATGTTCCAGTCAACAATGACTGCATATACGATGGGGGTCCCCTACGATTATAGTGGAGCTGCCTATACACATATATCATTTTTACGGTTATACCTTATTTTCATAGTACCTTTTCTATGATTAGATACACAAATACCACTGTTCTGTAATTGCCTACAGTATTCGGTATAATAACTTGCTGTACAGATTTGTAGCCTAGGAGCCATAGCCCTACCATATAGCCTTGGTGTATGAGAGGCTATATCATCTGCTTTGTGTAAGTACACTCTATGATGTTCACACAATGACAACATACCCTAATGATGCATTTCTTAGAATACATCCCCATTGTTAAGAGACATATGGCCGTATATTATCTGTGTGACAGGTAAGGTAACAGTAGCTGTTACCACAAAGAAATCCCAAACCTTAATGGATAAACACAAGGTAATCATTGTCCATTCTTTCCACCCAGCAGATGTAGGACCTAGAAGACCTTGGCATCCAGCCAACAAATGGGGTGGGAGCAGGACAGAGAAGGCAACCCCAGTTCTTAAGCACCTTGGCCAGGAGTGACACCCCTCAGTTCTATTCTCATTCCATGGGAGCTCCAGCCATGTGGCTAAACCTGGAGGGCAGTGGGGCTGGGAGACGTTACCCTAGGCTCTTCAGTGGCCATTCTTCACTGTGAGAAGGAGAACCTGGATAAGGGAAGCCCTCTCTGATACAAAGTATGAGCCAAAAGTTTGTGGAATTGGTCAAGTTTTTACCCAGGGGAAAGGATGAAGAAGAGATTAGGGACTTCCAGGCCAGGGTGCCTTCCTGTGAAAGGCTTAGAGGTGAGAGAATGTGGTGTGTTATGGGGGCCTGGGGAGTGAACTACGGGGTTTAACAGTATTTGAGGGAGAGCCCTGGTGGGGCTTCCGTATTAGACAGTTTTCAAATTGTGATGGGTTTTGTTTCTTTGGAGTTTGGGAATTATCCTCAGGGTGACAAGGCAACATTAGAGGGTTTTAACTTGGGAATGATGTAATTAGTTTTCTATTTAGGAAATATGCTGGTCAAAGGGTAAAAACCTTCACTTATATAGTGAACAAATACTGGAGTCCCAGGGTTCAGCATGGTGACTATAGTTGTTAATAATCTATTCTTGGTAAATTTACCAAGAGTAGATCTCAAGTGTTCTCAACACAACAAAAGAAAAGCAACCATGTGAGGTGATGGATATGTTAATAAAGTTGATGGTGGTCATGATTTTGCAATATATATGCTCATCAAAGCATCATGTTTTGCACACCCTAATATATATATAATTGTTATTTGATTATTATACCTCAGGAAAGCTGAAAGATAAACCCTAGAACATCGTGGCCACAGTGAGAGAATGGACTGAACAGGATGCAATCGGAAGAGGGCAGCTCAGTCGGGACAGGCCATGCAGGAGAGAAGGTGGTGGTTTGAACAGAATCAGATGCTCTGAGGGTGAAGGGAAGTGGATGCCTTGAAGGGAGTGTCAGGAGATATCTCCGCTTTCCCTTTGCCCAAGCACTGAAAAGGCACAAGCTAATGAAAGGTTACGTTATTTGATCCTGATCCTAACCTGCAGGAGCCAAGGAGTGGGGGGCTCCTGGAGGAGGCAGGATTTGAACTTGCACCTCTTCAGTGCTTTACTTCCAATTATGTGGTCAATTTTAGAGTAAGTGCAATGTGGCACTGAGAAGCATGTATATTCTGTTGATTTGGGGTGGAGAGTTCTTTAGATGTCTATTAGGTCCACTTGGTCCAGAGCTGAGTTCAAGTCCTATATGTCCTTGTTAGTTTTCTAATTAATCTGTCTAATATTGACAGTGGGGTGTTAAAGTCTCCCACTATTATTGTGTGGGAGGCTAAGTCTCTTTGTAGGTCTCCAAGAACTTGCTTTATGAATCTGGGTGCTCCTGTATTGGGTTGCATATATATATTTAGGATAGTTAGCTCTTCTTGTTCATTGATTCCCTTATCATTATTTAATGCTCTTCTTTGTCTTTTTTGATCTTTATTGGTTTAAGTTTGTTTTATGAGACTAGGATCACAACCCCCATTCTTTATTGCTTTCCATTTGCTTGGTAAATATTCCTCCATCCATTTATTTTGAGTCTATGTGTGTCTCTGCACATGAGATAGGTCTCCTGAATATAGCACACTGATGGGTCTTGACTCTATCCAGTGTGCCAGTCTGTGTCTTTTAATTGGGTCATTTAGGCTGTTTACATTTAAGGTCAATATTGTTATGTGTGAATTTGCTCCTGCCATTATGATGCTAGCTGGTTATTAGTTGATGCAGTTTCTTCATAGCATTGATCGTCTTTACAATTTTTTTTTTTTTTTTTGCAGTGGCTGGTACCAGTTATTCCTTTTCATGTTTAGTGCTTCCTTCAGGAGCTCTTGTAAGGCAGGCCTGGTGGTGACAAAATCTCTCAGCCTTGGCTTGTTTGTAAAGGATTTTATTTCTCCTTCACCTATGAAGCTTAATTTGGCTGGATACAAAATTCCGGGTTGAAAATTCTTTTCTTTAAGAATGTTGAATATTGGCCCCAACTCTCTTCTGGCTTGTAGGGTTTCTGCTGAGAGATCTGCTGTTAGTCTGATGGGCTACCCTTTGAGGGTAACCTGACCTTTCTCTCTGGGTGCCCTTAAATTTTTTTCCTTCATTTCAACCTTGGTGAGTCTGATGATTATGTGTTTTGGGGTTGCTCTTCTCGAGGAGTACCTTTGTGATGTTCTCTGTATTTCCTGAATTTGAATGTTGGCCTGTCTTGCTAGATTGGGGAAGTTCTCCTGGATAATATCCTAAAGAGTGTTTTCCAACTTGGTTCCATTCTCCCCTTCACTTTCAGGTACACCAATGAAACGTAGGTTTGGTCTTTTCACATAGTTCCATATTTCTTGGAGGCTTTATTCATTCCTTTTCATTCTTTTTTCTCTAATCTTGTCTTCATGCTTTATTTCATTAAGTTGATCTTCAATCTCTGATATCCTTTCTTCCACTCGATTGATTAGGCTGTTGATAATTGTATATGCTTCATGAAGTTCTCTTGCTGTTTTTCATCTCCATCAGGTCATTTGTGTTCTTCTCTAAACTTGTTATTCTAGTTAACAATTTCTCTAACCTTTTTTCAAGGTTCTTAGCTTCCTTGCATTGGGTTAGAACATGCTTCTTCAGCTCGGAGGAGTTTGTTACTACCCACCTTCTGAAGCCTACTTCTGTCAATTCATCAAACTCATTCTCTGTCCAGTTTTGTTCCCTTGCTGGTGAGGAGTTGTGATCCTTTGGAGGAGAAAAGGTGTTCTGGTTTTGGAATGCTCAGCCTTTTTGTGCTGGTTTTTCCCCATCTTGGTGGATTTATCAAATTTTGATCTTTGATGTTGGTGACCTTCAGATGGAGTTTCTATTTGTTGATGTTGATACTCTTCCTTTCTCCTTGTTAGTTCTTCTTCTAGCAGTCAGGCCCCTCTGCTGCAGGTCTGCTGAAGTTTGCTGGAGGTCCACTTCAGACCCTGTTTGCCTGGGCATCACCAGTGGAGGCTGCCGAACAGTGACGATTGCTGCCTGTTCCTTCTTCTAGAAGCTTCGTTCCAGTGGAACACCTGCCAGATGCAAGCCAGAGGTGGCTTATGAGGTGTCTGTCAACCCCTGCTGGGAGGTGTCTCTTAGACAGGAGGCATGGGGTCAGGGACCCACTTGAGGGGGCAGTTTGTCCCTTAGCAGAGCTCGAGAACTATGCTGGGAGATCCACTGCTCTCTTCAGATCAAGCAGGCAGTGGCCCCTTTCCCCAGATGCCCTGTCCCAGGGAGATGGGAGTTTTATCTGTAAGCCCCTGACTGGGGCTGCTGCCTTTCTTTCAGAGATGCCCTACCCAGAGAGGAGGAATCTAGAGAGGCAGTCCGGCTACAGTGGCTTTGCCAAGCCGTGGTGGGCTCTGCCCAGTTTGAACTTCCCTGATACTTTGTTTACACTGTGAGGGGAAACTGCCTTCTCAAGCCTCAGTAATGGTGGATGCCCCTCCCCCCACCAAGCTCAAGTGTCCCAGGTTGACTTCAGACTGCTGTGCTGGCAGCGAGAATTTCAAGCTAGTGGATGTTAGCTTGCTGGGCTCTGTGATGGGGGTTCCACTGAGCTAGACCACTTGGCTCCCTGGCTTCAGCCCTCTTTGCAGAGGAGTGAATAGTTCTGTCTTGCTGGTGTTTCAGGCACCCTTGGGTTATGAAAATAAAATTCCTGCAGCTAGCTCAGTGTCTGCCCACACAGCCTTCCAGTTTTGTACTTGAAACCCAGGGCCCTCGTGGCATAGGCACCTGAGGCAGTCTCCTGGTCTTTGGGTTGTGAAGACCATGGGAAAAGCGTAGTATCTAGGTATAGTGAGCCATCCCTCACAGCACAGTCCCTCATGGCTTCCCTTGGCTAGGGGAGGGAGTTCCCTGACCCCTTGTACTTCCTGGGTGAGACAATAGCCCACCCTACTTTGGCTCACCCTCTGTGGGCTGCACCCACTGTCTAACCAGTCCCAATGAGATAAGCCAGGTACCTCAGTTGGAAATGCAGAAATCACTTGCCTTCTGCATTGATCTCACTGGGAGCTGCAGACTGGAGCTATTAGCCGCCTTGCCAACCACTCTGGCATTTATCTTAAATTTGCATATATTTTAATTTTTTAGAGTCTTTTCTCATCTTTTGTGACTTTGATGCTTTTGAAGCATTCTGGTCAGTGATTTTGAAGACTGCCTCTCAATTTGGATTTGTATGGCATTTTCTTACAGTTTAACTGAAGTCATGATTGTTGGATAGCATATCACAGAAGTGGTGGAGTCTTCTTATCACACTGTAACCAGGGGTTGTAAATGTCAACATGGCATTACTGGTGTTGTTAACCTAGATCATTTGGCTAAAGTCCTGTTGACCAGGATTATCCACTGCACGTTTACTATTTTTCTCTTTGCAATAACTATCTATTTTGAGAGACATTCTTTAAGACTCTGCAAATATCCTGCATCTGCTTAAACTTTCAACATTAATATTAACATCTCTGGATGAATGTTGTCTGTAGCAATTATAATTTAGGTATTCTAGCAGTGATTTTCCACTTCCTTCATTCTTTACAATCACTAAATGGAATTTTCTGTAGGGAAGGGTATCTGAGAGAATATCATCTCCCACATTGAGTTTTTTCAGTTATTTGATTCTATATAAGCATGAACTTAAGAAAATTGATATTATTCCCTTATTTAGTATTCAATAGTAGTTTTATTTATTTTGTTACTACAATTGTTCCAACTTTTGCTCCTAGCATCTCTTTCAGGTTGGTCTCCTATCACTTTGATATGTGTGTGTGTGTGTGTGTGTGTGTGTGTGTGTGTGTGTGTGCGTGCGTGTGGACATACACATGTGTGCATGTAGCATTTTCTTACTGGCATTACAAGATGCTCCAGCTTATCTTGTATTTTCTCTATCCACCCTAGAATCAACAAGTTCTCCAAGGAGACTTGATGTCTCTTGTTGGTGAATGGTTGATATGGTTTGGCTCTGTGTCCCCATCCAAATCTCATCTCCAGTTGTAATTACCGCATGTTGAGGGAGGGTCCCAGTGGGAGGTGATTGGATCATGACAATAAGGGAGTTCTCATGAGATCTGGTTGTTTGATAAGTGTCTGGCATGTCCCTGTTCTCTCTCTGTGTCTTTTACTACTTTGTGAAGAGGGTACTTGTTTCCCCTTCATCTTCTGCCATGATTGTAAGTTTCCAGAGGCCTCCCCAGCCATGTGGAACTGTGAGTCAACTATTTCTCTTTTATTTATAAATTACCCAGTCTCAGGTATTCCTTATGAGAGTGTGAAACGGGTTAACACAGGAAATTGGTACCAAGGTTGTGGGGCATTACTATAAGATATTTGAGAATGTGGAAGTGACTTTGGAACTAGGTAACAGGGAAAGGTTGAAACAGGTCAGAGGGCTCAGAAGAAGGTAGAAAGATGTGGGAAAGTTTAGAACTTCCTAGAGACTTGTTGAATGGTTTTGACCAAAATGCTGTTAGTGGTAGGGACAATCATGTCCAGGCTGAGCCAACCTCAGATGGAGATGAGGAACTTATGTGTCTGGTGCTTCCCCATTCCCTCTCTCTCTCTCCTGCCGCCTTGTGAGGATGATGCTTGCTTCTCCTTCTGCTATGATTATAAGTTTCCTGAGGCCTCCTCAGCCATGGAGAACTGTGAATCAATTAAATCTCTTTTATTTGTAAATTACCCAGTCTGAGGTTTTCTTTATGGCAGTGTGAAAATGGACTAATACAATAGAATTTAGAAATCAGTAGCTGAGCTCATGGCTGCTGGAGTGTCACTGCTTCTAACCCATCTTAGTGGAGGGAGCTAGGGGATAGGTATACATGCTAACATTCATTGCATTTTAATAGCAAATATATGCATTTACATAGTTTAAAGATTCACGTGGTTCACCCGGGCTTTTTACAAAAAGTAGCAGTTCTCATTTCCCTCCATCCAGAGATGATCCCTGCCATTGTATTATTTTCCACCATTTAATATTTTTACATTTATTGCCACTTAGTGTAGCCTTTTTATTATTTTCTGTTTGAAACAAAATAAACATTTCTATTTTATTATTTATCTCTATTTCAATAGCATACCTATATTGCTATTTTTGTCCTTATTTTGGGATTTATTTTTTCTCCCTATAGCATCTCCATTTCTTCCAAGTTGCCATTTGTTTTGGAATCTATTTTTTATGCAGGAAGATCTCTCTCTGTTCCAGTCTCTGCCTCTGTCTCAGTTTCTCTCTCTCTCTCTGTCTCTGTCTCTGTGTGTGTGTGTGTGTGTGTGTGTGTGTGTGTGTGTGTGTGTGTGTATGTGTGTGTATGTATTTCCTCCTTAGTTTTCTGCTCAAATCAAAGAGTGGGGAACATCACAGTTGAGCATGTCATGGGGCTTGTCTTTGGTGGGCTTCACTGTAGATGGTCAGGTGGGCTACTTCAATTAGGAAACCCTAATGGCAATATACTTAGACTTACCCACATGGGCTGGTCAAATTCTCCAGAGAAGAGTTTTCAACCTCCTTTCTGGAGAGTGGAGCTGTAGTTGTAAGAATGTAGACCCCAACTGGAGAACAGTTTTATGTCTCTGTGTTCTGGATATTTACATGTAAACTGAGCCTGGTTTATGGTAGATATCCAGATACTCATGCTCAGTCCAGAGGTTGTTTACTTACAGGGATACATACCTGTTTTCCAGCAGGGTTAAAAATGTTTTCGCTCTGTTTCTGCTCTCATGTTCGGAAGCACCTGGTGCTAAGTTTGCCTGAGCATTTGGGGGTTTCTGAAGTACAAATTAAATTGACTCCTAATTTCCCTGACTGTTTGTGAATGATTCATCATTCTTAATCTACCAATGAAATTGAGCATCCAAAAGTAAGTTTATGTTTCCATGGTTTCTGCTCCTAAATTCTCTGTCAATGTGGCTTTATACCTTTAACAATTGATTTATGCTTCCTTTAGTGCTGTCCTGAAAACACATAAAAGTAACTGCTTATGTTAATCTACAATATTTAATACATACAGATTCACTGAATTCTTGTTTGTTTAATGATTTCATTATATGTGGACAAAATTATAATGTGGTATGAAATTCAAACTTTTGAAACTAATGAATTCAATTTAAAGTCACATTTAGTTTCCTAATTTATGATTTGGTTTTTGGTGCCTTCTAGTTAGTTAAAAACAAACAATTATGGATTGGTGATGATAACTATGTTTCCTTTTTCCGTTCTTATTTTAGTACTTTTGAATGAAAGCTAAGAATTTTGTGGAATTAGAGAAAGATGGAATAAAGGAAGCAGGAAAGTAAATGCCTATCAACTATTTTTGTCTTTTTTGTTATGATTTCCTTTTACTATTCAATTTTTCAGATTAAAAATAAAATCTCAATTAAAACACCTACATAACTGCTCTTTGCAGTTCCATAGAGTGGAGATAAAAGGTAATAACATATTCATAACTTAAGTTTCCCTTTAAAAGCTGTATTGATTGGATCAATAGATTTTTGTGCCAAATACTGATGAGCAATCCCTAGGTTTTTAACTCTGTAATGCCACATGATTCATGATACCTGTGATCAATAGGTATTATTTGCATTTTTTCCCTACAAAATCAACGCAGTAAGGGAATAATAGAGAGCATCTCATCTTTATCTTAGCCAGTGAATAAAAAAATCCTTTTACATTTACAATTCAAATTATGACTATATACCTGAATCCTCTTTGCATTTTATCTTTATTACCATGATGATCATATTAACTGTCATTCATGTCAGAGACAATGGTATATTCTCTGCATAATACAGTAATTGGGGTATAATTTGCAAGTCAAAGACTAAATCAATTCATCCTATAAGATGCTATCCTTTCTTTTAACAAGGTTGGAATTAAAATATTTTCAGAAAGTATTTATATTTTTCTCTTGCGTGGTTTAGCATACACTTCAGTATTTGTGTTCTTTTGTGACAGTGGTAGGAGAGAGAGACCCCAAAGGAATAAAATATACCATTAGGTGCAGTAAATGTATCCCTTGATTCATAAAGCAGTTATTGGCTCTAATTTTATATTTAGTATTTGAATTCATTAAAGTCATAAAAGGTTTCACTTCATCTACTTTATTCTTTTCCTAAAGCTAATAATCTTAACTTTATTTTCTTAAAAGTCACACTTTATATTTTACTAGAAAGTCAAAACTTTTTCTCACTTTTAAAGTGATTGTTCATAAAGTTAAAGAAATGAAGAAAAATATCAGTTGACTTAGAAAAGATGTTGAAATGACACACAAGAAAGACAGATTTGCCACCAGTCTGGAGAACATGGGTGAAGCGTGAGATGATCCACGCTCCAGAACCTGGAGGGACCAGCAACAGTGGTTCTGCCAGGTTGAATGTCTTGCTATTTATTAACACTCTCATTCCTAGGATTGGTGAAATGTGTACTTTTTATATGGATATTTAAGTTTATTCCAGAGGCAGCTTCATCCCTTCTCACTTTCATAATTTTTACAAGTAGAAAGAAGGCCAGATGTGTTAGCTCATGCCTGTAATCCCAGCACTTTGGGAGGCTGAGGTGGGTGGATCATTGAGGTCAGAAGTTCAAGACCAGCCTGGCCAACATGGTGAAACCCTGTCTCTACAAAAATACAAAAAAATTATCCGGGTGTGGTGGCGGGCACCTGTAATCCCAGCTACTTGGGAGGCTGAGGCAAGATAATCGCTTGAACCCAGGAGGTGGAGGTTGCAGTGAGCTGAGATCACACCATTGCCCTCCAGCCTGGGCAACAGAGCGAGACTGCTGCAGAAAGTTAAGTGGTATTTTGCAAATTGCAGTGGTAGATCTCTTCCATATCATAGTCTATGGATTTTAATTCCACAATGCCATAGATTTAAACTTTGGTGTTTAACTTATCCTAGGGCTTAAAGGATTTTTTCCCCTCTGAAAATTCCATACATAAATGATTGGTTTTTTTTTGAGACAGAGTGTCACTCTGTCACACAGGCTAGAGCGCAGTGGCACGATCTCGGATACCTGCAACCTCCATCTCCCAAGTTCAAGCAATTTTCCTGTCTCAGCCTCCTGAGTAGCTGGGGTTACAGATGTGTGCCACCACACCCAGCTAATTCTTGTATTTTTAGTGGAGATGGATTTTCACTGTGTTGGCCAGGCTGATCTTGAACTCCTGACCCTAAGTGATCCACCCACCTTGGCCTCTCAAAGTGCGGGGATTACAGGTATGAGCCACTGCACCCAGCCTGATTTGTTCTTAGAAATAAATCTAGTGACTTTCATTTCTGGATGGAGTCTTATTTGCCACAGATTGCTAATGAAGTTTTCAATTCCTCTCCTTTGGACATCTGTCCTTGGAAATGTATCCTCTGGTACACAGAAAATTCTTCTATTTATAAATTTATCCTGAAGTGTCATCAGAACCTCAATGCCTTCTTCATCTTTAGGAAGAGGCCCCTTCCAAATGCATCTTGTTCTTGTCTCAGAAGAGTCCAGGGTGACCTCAGTGCATGATGGCTGGAGTCAGAACCAGTGATTCCCATTGGCTCTGGCTCTCAGCACACTGGATTTGTGTGAAGGTCAGGGGGTGCATCTTAGACCCTTCACCCTATATCTGTCTTCATAAACTAAGTGTTTCTAATCCCACAGAGGGCCTCATCTGTGAGTTTCTGACCAGGCTGAAATGCACTGGCGCTGTTTGCACAGCAGTGCAACTGGCCAAGTTGGACAGGGAAAAAGAGGCCCCATAGTAAAATGAAAATAAAGGCTAAAGTGGCAGCTATCTTCTATAATGCCACAACCAGCAGAAGAAAGAGAAAAATGGCAGATGAAACTAGAAGAACTTAGGTAGATAGACAGGGGTCTCACTTGGTCACCCAGGCTGGAATGCAGCGGCGTGAACACAGCT
Source organism: Cheracebus regulus (assembly GCA_963574635.1). Lineage (NCBI taxonomy): Eukaryota > Metazoa > Chordata > Mammalia > Primates > Pitheciidae > Cheracebus > Cheracebus regulus. The sequence continues at coordinate 38,764 of CAUYQU010030775.1, forward strand.
CACTGCAGCCTTGACCTCCCAGGCCCAAGCAATTCTCCTGCCTCAACCCCTCAAGTAGCTGGGACTGCAGATGCACACTACGATACCAGGCTAACTTCTGTGTTTTTTGTAGAGACAGGATTTCACCAGGTTGCCCAGGCTAGTCTCAAACTCCTGAGCTCAAGCAATCCACCTGCCTTGGTCTCCCAAAGTGCTAGGATTACTGGCATGAGCCATCATGCCCGATCTGAGATCCTCTTACATACACAAAGCTCACATTTTAGGCATCAAATTTTTATTTTAAGTCACGTTTAATCGGAATATTTTAATAAAGCCAGCTTAAGCAGAATACACTCTATGTGTGTGTGTGTGACTATCAGTGGTAATAGATGTCAATATTGTTACCTGGAAATTTGCTGTGACCATTGTTGAACACCGCGATGGTCTCAGGGGCTTCTTCTCTACATCACACTGATGTGCCTTCTAAATTCTCCTTTTTGATTTTTACAGTTTCTCTCCTCAGACTTCCTACCAGTCAGTCTCACATTTCTCTCCTCTTAGAGTATTCTCTTATTGTGGGGTCCCAAGATTTCAAATTTATTTCTTGGGGAAAAATATTTTTTGCCTGAGACTCCATCTCACCTATAAACCTGTGCTGTCCAATATGGTAGCCTAGCCACCTGTGTCTATTTAAATTAATGAAAATTGGGCACAGCCCCGTTCTTTAAATATGGCCGTTCCCCGGCGTGCATGACTGTGAAGAGTGGGGTGGAGTATGTGTGGTGTGTGGCTGGGGCCTGGGCAAGAGCCGCTGTGGACCTTGAGTTGAGTAAATTCTGGAGGGATCCTGCTTCTATTGGAGCCTTTGCAGCCAGGAAGCTGTGAACTGTGAACTAGAGTGAAGCAGAAATCTAGGAAGATGAGCTTCAAGATGGTCATAAGTGAACCAGGACTGAATTGGGATATTTCCCCCCAAAATGGCCTCAAGACATTTTTCTCGTGAGAAAATTATAAAGATCATTCCATGGCTCCAAGTTTAAAAGAACTATGTGTTTTATCCAGCAGAGAGAGCAGAGGAATTATGTGGCCTTGTTGGTTAAATATGCAAAGATTCCCGCAAATTCCAAAGCTGTTGGAATAAATAAAAATGACTACTTGCAGTACTTGGATGTGAAAAAACACGTGAACGAAGAAGTTACTGAGTTCCTAAAGTTTTTGCAGAATTCTGCAAAGAAATGTGCACAGGATTATAATATGCTTTCTGATGATGTCCATCTCTTCACAGAGAAAATTTTAAGAGCTTGCATTGAATAAGTGAAAAAGTATCCGGAATTCTACACTCTCCATGAAGTCACGAGCTTAATGGGATTCTTCCCATTCAGAGTAGAGATGGGATTAAAGTTAGAAAAAACTCTTCTTGCATTGAGCAGTGTAAAATATGTCAAAACAGTATTTCCATCAATGCCTATGAAGTTGCAGCTCTCAAAAGATGATATAGCTACCACCGAAACACCAGAACAAACAGCTGAAGCTATGCATTATCATATTAGTAAAGATCCAAATGCAGAGAAGCTTGTTTCAAGATACCACCCTCAGATAGCTATAACTAGTCAATCCTTATTTACCTTATTAAATAATCATGGACCGACATAGAAGGAACAGTGGGAAATTCCAGTGTTTATTCAAGTAATACCTGTTGCAGGTTCAAAACCAGTTAAAGTAATATATATTGATTCACCACTTCCCCAGAAGAAAATTACCATGAGAGAGAGAAATCATATCTTTCATGAAGTTCCATTAAAATTTATGGTGTCCAAAAACACATCTGTTCCAGTCTCTGCAGTCTTTATGGACACACCTGAAGAGTTTATAGCTGAAATGGACATCTCCTGTGAAGTCAATGAGTGCTGAAAAATTGAGACTCTTGAAAACTCGTATCTGGATTTTGATGATGATGTCACAGAACTTGAAACTTTTGGAGTAACCACCACTAAAGCATCAAAGTCACCAAGTCCAGCAAGTACTTCCACGGTACCTAACATGACAGATGCTCCTACAGCCCCCAAAGCAGGAACTACACCTGTGGCCCCAAGTGCACCAGACATTTCTGTTAATTCTAGAAGTTTATCTCAGATTCTGATAGAACAGTTGCAAAAGGAGAAGCAGCTTGTCACTGGTGTGGATGGTGGCCCTGAAGAGTGCAAAAATAAAGATGATCAGAGATTTGAATCATGTGGTGGAAAGGTATCAAATTCTGACAAGTCTCTGATGCAAGATAGTGACTTGAAAACATCTGATGCCTTACAGTTAGAAAATTCTCAGGAAATTGAAACTTCTAATAAAAATGATGTGACTATAGATATGGTACATGCTGATGATGAAAGAATGAATGTTCTGGAAAACCTAGATATCTCAGAGGAAAAAACAGTTAGATCCAAAGCAGCTAAAACTGAAGATACAGATCTCTGCAGCAGTGATACAGATGAGGAGTGTTTAATCATTGATACAGAGGGTAAAAATAATAGTGATGGAAAGACAGCTATTGTGGGTTCTAACTTAAGTTCTAAACCAGCTAGTCCAAATTCTTTCTCAGGACTGGCTTCTGTAGGAAACCAGACTAATACTGCTTGTAGTCCTGAAGAGTCATGTGTTTTTAAAAACCTATCAAACGCGTACATAAAAAATTTGATTTAGTTGGAGAGATTTTAAAAATGCCGAATGAGTTCTTAAAGCCAATTTCCAGAAAAGTACCCAAATCCCCTTAATGAATTTAGAAAATCCTACACAGCCTTCTGTTTCTGAGCAATTGTCTGTTCCTTCAGACGCCTCTAGTTGGCCGAAACCTGGATGGCCTTCTGCATTTCAAAAGCCAAAAGGACGATTACCATATGAACTTCAGGACTATGTTGAAGATACTTCGGAATACCTAGCTCCTCAGGAAGGAAATTTTGTTTATAAGTTATTTAGCCTGCAAGACCTGTTGTTCCTCGTGTACTGCAGTGTCCAGAGGATAGAGACAAGACCACGTTCTAAAAAACGGAAGAAAATCAGAAGACAATTTCCAGTTTATGTACTGCCGAGAGTAGAAAATCAGGCTTGTTACAGAGTTGAAGCTCTGACTGAAAGTGAACTTTGTCTCTTAAGGACTGAAAGTTTATTGCATTCCAACAGCTCATTCTATGTTGGGCATATCGATGCATTTACTTCAAAGCTTTTTCTACTGGAAGAAATTACTTCAGAAGAACTAAAAGTTTCAGCACTCAACTTGCAGGAGAGTTCCTACTTGTTATCTAATGCAGCAGAAGATTCTTCACTCCTGATCTATAAGGCCTCTGATGGAAAATTTACTAGGACGGAATACAATCTGTATAAAACACATTGTGGCCTTCCTGGTATACCTTCCAGTCTGTCAGTTCCCTGGGTACCATTAGGTCCCAGCCTGTTATTACCATATCGTATCCATCATGGAAGAATACCTTGTACTTTTCCACTGAAATCACTGGATACCACAACACAACAAAAGGTTGGTGGAAGGAGAATGCCTGCACGCAGCCACAGGAATCCAGTTACCATGGAAACCAAAAGCGGTTGCTTGCTTGCTCAGCAAGTTGAAACTGAAGGAGTAGCTACAAATGAAAGAAAAATAACTTGAGGACTGTACCATGGAAAATTAAACTTAAAAAGTAACAGTTATAACGGTGTTTAATTTAGAAAAATTTGAGGGGAAATATGACTAAAAGATCAGAAGGCAAGAGGAACATTTTTTCCACCGTATCCTCAAAAGTTCTTAGAGTCTCTTGAAAAAATACATTGGCTATGTGAAGGAGTGTTTCAACTAAAATGGAAAGTTATGCTTTCCACCCTTAAAGTCTGAGGAGGATCTTGACATGTTTTAACATTTTAATGGCAGGGAATTATACAAAGAAGAAAAATATTTTTACATTAAACCTTTCTAAAAATTGTAAATATAAATATAATTTGCTTTTTTTTTAAATCAAGAACAACATTTATCATTATGTATTGTTAGTTGTATTGCCAGTCTATTGAGACTGACTCAAAAGGTTAAATATTGCCACTGTTGAAGATAAGTTTTTATATACTTTGAAATGATGAACGTTGCAGGTTAATAAAGCTAATACATTTAACAACCTGGTCAAATTCCATTACAGAAGCCAAAAATTAAAACTCCCTGCCTCTGAAAAGTCAGATTACATCTTCTTGTTTGGCAACCATCAGTGTGTGTGTGTTTTTTTTTTTTTTTGGTGATGTAACATGTTTGATGAGAAATTCCTCTATCTGTACCTAGATTCAAGCTAAGTGTTGAAAATGCTGCTGAAAGCAAAGAGATGAATTTGCTCTCCAGAACAAAAGCTAGTATCTTTCCTCCAACAGACAAGGTTAATGTGTAAAGCATAAGCTGTTTTTATCCTCATCTATACTGATTGATTTAAATTTCCTGGGCCTACAGATTAATTCAGAAAAGGTTACAATCAGCTGATGTTGCTGTAGCAAATTTGGACTTAAAAAACAACAGGCAGGGCTGGGCGTGGTGGCTCACACCTTAATCCTAGTACTTTGGGAGGCCGAGGTCGGAGGTTCACTCAAGTCCAGGAGTTAGAGACCAGCCTGGGCAACATGGTAAGACTTCATCTCTACAGATAGTAAAAAGGTTAGCTGGGTGTGGTAGTGTGCGCCTATAGTCCCAGCCACTCAAAAGGCTGAGGCAGAATTGCTTGAGCCCAGGAAGTCGAGGCTACACTGGGCCATGATCGCCGCACCACAGTACTCAGCTTGAGTATCAGAGCGTTGACCCTGTCACAAAAAAAAAAAAAAAAGGACAGGCTTGTTTAATCTTTAGAACCCTTACACTAAAATTCCCAGAAATTATGTATGTCATTTGTAAAATACAAGTTTTGTAATCCAAGATAATTGCTTTGCATTGAAATTTTTAGCTATTCTATATTAAAGAATAGCTATTTTTTTAGCCTAATTGCTGAGAAATTAGACCTAAAAATCTCCTCAAATACTGTAACAGTTGAAAATACTTGTCTTTAACTACCAAGTTTGGTTTCATTTTGATTTTTTTGATTATAAAACATTTTTAAGTTATTTAAGAAGTAATTATTAGTAAAATTATATCTTGATAAATCGTTTTATCTTCCTGCCATTCCCTTTTTTTAAACACTGAGTTTTTTTGTTCTTTAAGCTGCATATCTGGGAAATGTTTTGCTTGTGAATCATTTGGCAGTGAGCCAAGGGAGAGGCAGGGATTCCCTTGGAATGTGCTCTTTTACTTTTTTCTTTTCTTTATTTCTAATGCACATTTGTGTGCACCAAAATGGAATGTGCTTTTTAAAAAAAGCTAGATAGTGGTTGCTTTGGGCTTCTGAATACCAGAAAGACTTGCCTTTCACTTTTTAAATATTACTTTTTACATAGTAAAATGCATAGCCATGTATTTGAATAACACCGATTATATATAAAGCTAATTTTTTGCTTGTGCTTAAAAAAATAAATCAATGAAAATTAAATAAAATTCAAAAATAGTTTCTCATTTGCACTAACTACCTTTCAAGTGCTTAGGAGGCACATGTAGCTAGTGGTGACTCTATTGGGTGCAGCTGATATGAGCCATTTCCAGCACTGTGTTCTATTGGGCAGTGTTGATATAAGCCATATCCAGCACTGTATTCTGTTGGGCCGTGCTGATATAAGCCATTTCCAGCACTGTGTTCTATTGGGCGGTGTTAATATAAGCCATATCCAGCACTGTATTCTGTTGGGCCGTGCTCATATAAGCCATTTCCAGCACTGTGTTCTATTGGGCGGTGTTAATATAAGACATATCCAGCACTGTGTTCTCTTGGGCAGTGTTAATATAAGCCATTTCTAGCACCGTGTTCTATTGGGTGGTGCTAATATAAGCTATTTTCCAGCTTTATGTTATGTTGGACTGTGTTTATATAAGCCATTTCCAGCACTGTGTTCTATTGGGAAGTGTTGGTATAAGCCATTTCCAGCACTGTATTCTTTTGGGCAATATTGCTATAAGTCATTTCCAGAGCTGTGTTCTATTGGGAGGTGCTGCTATCGGCATTTCCAGGACCGTGGACAGTTCCATTGGGAGGTGCTGTATCTAGAGCCCAAGCTTCAGGAAGGAAGACTCTTGTTTAGTTTGCTCACCCAGCACCTAGCAACACTACTGGTCTGTGACAACTGTTCATTTATTTATTTACTTATCAAGCTACATGTAGGTATTTGCAAATTGACTTCCTTTATTTTTCTCCCCAAAGTGCATAAGCTTAAATTCATAGACCCATTGGGTCTATCCCAGCCTCTATGAAGTTTTATAAATGTCCTCCTAGTTACGAAAAATAGAACTACAATATGATTCAGCAACCTCGCTAATGGATATTATCCAAAGAAAACGAAATCAATATATCAAAGAGATACCTGGACTTGCATGTCTGTTGGAGCACTATTCACAACAGCAAAGATGTGGAGTCAACCTAAGCATCTATCAATGACGAATGGATAAGGAACATGTGGTATATGTACACTACAGAACATTATCTGGCCACAAAAAAGAGTGACATGTCATTTGCAGCGACATGGATGAAACTGGAGGTCATGACGTTAAGTGAAATAAGCTAGGCACAAATGGCAAATATCTCATGTTCTCACTCATGACCTCAGGAAGATAGAGAGCAGAATAACAGATAACAGAGGCTGGAAAGGGGGAGTACATGAATGGTGGGTGTGAGGAGAGGTCAGTGAATGGGTACAAACATACAGTTAGATGGAAGATACAATTCTAATGCTCTACAGCAGAGGAGGGTGACTATAGTTAGAAACAATGTAATACGTATTTTTTAAGTAGCTAGAAGAGAGGGCTTGAAATGTTCCCAACACATAGAAATGATAGATGCTTGAGGTGATGGACACTTCGAATACCTCAACTTGATCATTTCATGTTCTATGCATGTAACAAAATATCACATGTACTTCATAAAAATACAACATATTACATATCAATAAAAAGTCCTCAGTTCTCAACTGAGTCACTGATGGATGCATTATACCATGTCATTACTCAGTGATTACCCTGTTACATTGGTTTTCCATCTCTCCTGGCTATATATTATGAGGAATTTCCTTCTATAACCAGTAGTTTCAGAAGTTGTCAGGGATTAACACTGGGAGAACCTGAGTCAGGTGCTTTACTTGAGTTTTACTGTGTGGCCAGGCCAGGTGGACAAACCCATCAAAAAGAACCAGTCACTTCTCCCATTGCTTTTTCTTGCCCTTGCTTACTTCTCTTTTCTTGAAATTCTTTGAGTGCTATCCTGTTGCATTGGCAGCTGTTTGTATCCATTTAAATCTCTCCAAATCAGCAAGTTCAACTTGTCTTTTCCTTGGTAATTAACTGACACAGATGTTATCATGTGTGGTACTTGTTTGGAGAATCAATAGACGCACTAGCATTTTTTTCCAACTACCCTGAGCACCACTTTTTAAAAAATTTCACATTGAAGGAAGGAAGTTGACAGAGAGATGTTCTCATTTTGTTCATCTTAATGTGCTGATGGGAGTAGCCCTGCTGATTCACACTCTGACCACAGTCATGCAAATGGCCACATTTCCATTGTCAAAAGAAAGGGTACCCTACAATATTTTTGCCTAATGCAAATCAAATCATTTCTTTTATTCAATATAATTTTGCAACTTTTGAAATATTTTAAAACTCATAAGGTATTGAGGATTCCCCAGATGTTCCTTATCCTCCACACACCTTTGCCCTTTTGAAAACAGAGTGTCTCTATAGGCAGTGTTATCAAATGCTTCTTGTTATACATTTTCATAAAAGAATGCCACCTTTTGTAATTTTCTACCCACATTTTATTTCTTGAGACTGGAAATATCAAATACTGCATAAAATATTAGTACTTCAAAAAATGTATTACCTCCTCATAAATTTAAATGTTCAAAATCGGTACATATTAAAGAAAGTGACTATGATTTTTGCTTTGGCATTTGGATTATGCATTTCATTTATTGTTTGAGGGATTTTTCACATTTGTGACCTGAAGTTCAAGTAATCAATGTAGAAAGGAATTATTTAACATATTTCCCCTGGATTTCCTTCTTTGTCAGTTGAGATTTCTGAAGAAGAAGAAGAGCATAAAATAAAGTGGGAATAACAGTACAGACACTGAACCCACATCTTAGAAAAGAAGAAGAAAGAAGCTTGTGTTGAAGTAGAATTATCATTGTGTTGTGAGTAGAATTACCACTATACCAAGTAACAATGCAGGATCCACTGTTAAATTTGAAATTCAGGTAAATAATGAACAGTTTTTAATGTCAGTTTATTCAGAGCAATATGTGTGAAGGGGATGATGGAGAGAAATGTGTGTGGAAAATAAAATAATAGCTTAATATAATTTACATATATGGGGACTCACCAGGCAGTTCAGAAGCATAAGATAGCTCTGTGAGAATAAGGGATATTTTAAAAAATCAGGGTAGACAAAGAGTCAATGTCACAAGTTGATGACTGTGCGTTTTTTTTTTTTTTTGAGACAGAGTCTTGCTCTGAAACCCAGGCTGGGGTGCAGTGACATAGTGTTGTGATCTTAAGTGATTCTCCTGCCTCAGCCTCACGAGTAGCTGGGATTATAGGCGCACACCACCAGGCCCGGCTTATTTTTATATGTTTAGTACAGATGAGGTTTCACCATATTGGCCAGTCTGGTCTTGAACTCCTGATCTCTGGTGATCTGCCCACCAAGGCCTCCCAAAGTGCTGGGATTACAGGCGTGAACCACTGCGGCTGGCCGATGATTATGTTTTTATTATCGCATAACACTTTCCTCCCTTAAGATCTGGACATCCTGACTTTATACATATTGTATTGCTTACCTTGCCAGGATACACACTAGGAGGCAGTGAGGTGTGGTAGGAAGAGCATTCATTCAGATTCAGGAACAGTGGGCTTTGGCCTTCTCCAAGCCCAGTACTGGCCAAGTGCCCTAAGTTGCTGGGTCTCAGCTGTCACACCTAGAAATCCAAACAATGGCCTTTGTTTTGACTACTTTCCAGGAATGTTGTAGGAATCAAACAACTAGATGAATGTGAGAGAAGATTGTGCGTGGATATACTTATTTATATCTTTTAAACTGTAAGTTCTAGATCATAGGCTGGATCTGTCTTGCTCACAATTTCATCCATAACTCCTAGCAAATACATAACCCACAGTCAGATTTAAGAACAACAACAAAAAAATTGTCGAGGGAATGGAAGAATACCAGTACATACACTGATAGCTAGTTACATAGAATACAGAAATACCCCCTGTGTGTGTGTGTGTGTGTGTGTGGTTGTGTCCTGTAAATGTAATGATGACTGGTGTTATGAACCGCAGGCTCAAACACAATTGATGATTAATTCTTATTCAGCAAATCCCAAATGCTTGTTCCAGATCACAGGGTGGCTCTCTTCTGAGCGGCAATTAGAGGGACTCATGCCCTTGTATCTTGTGGCTTTTGCATTTTCACCAGGTGACTTCCCAGATGGATGAAGGAATCTGTGACAAGGTAGCAAGAAAGGAAAGAACAGGTGGAGAAAGCTCGCCGGCACCATCAGCTCCGTGGCCCCGTGCACTGCGTATCACTCCTGCCGGCCTTGCCTTGGCAAGATCCACTTACGTGGTCCCACACAGAGGTAAAGGCCTCTGGGAAATGTGATCTTGGGCTGGGAAGTTGTGCTTCCGCTGGAACCCTGCACCTTGGAAGGGGATGCCATCTTTGAAGGAGACTTGGTTGTGCCTACCCTAGTATGTGTCTATTTACCAAGCCCAGTGTGGTGGGCACCTTCCTGCAGGGCTCCCTGTCATCCCTGCCTCTTGATATTCACGCCTGCAAGGAACCCTTCTTTTTGAATGTGGGCTCAGTCTGATGTGTTCCTTCTAACGTATAGAATGTCACAAAAGTGCTTAAACGTCACTTCTTGATTGGTTATGAGCAACTGTGACTTCTGACTGCTGGCTGTTCTCCCTCCGCTTTTTGCCACACATTTGTTCTGATGGAGAGGGCAATCCAGAAAGGATCCCATCTTTGACAAACAGCCAGCAAAGAGCTCAAGCCTCAGTCCAACAGCCTAGGAGGTACTGAGCCATTTTCCAGAAACCCACTGGGTGGGTTTGTAAGCAAACCCTGCCCAGCTCAACCTTGAGATGGCTGCAACCTCAGCTGTTACCTTTATTGGAGCCTTAGGAAGCCTGGGCTGGAAACTTGATTACAACCTTGGGAGACGGGGTGAAGCAGAGGGCTCAGCTAAGCCAAGCTTGGATGTCAGAGCCAGAAATTGTGAGATAAGTGTGTGTTGTTTTACATCTCTAAGTTTTGGAGTAATTTGTTACACAGCAAGAGATAACTAATTGCATACAGATTCCAGCTTAGGAATGGGCAGACCAAGACAGCTCAGAAAGGTAGGAAGTGGGAATCTCATCATCAGTCTCTTAGCATAAAAGTATATAGGCCTAGCGTCGTGGCTCACGCCTGTAATCTCAGCAATTTGGGAGGCTGAGGCGAGCGTATCACTTGAGGTTGGGAGTTCGAGACCTGCCTGGCCAACATGGTGAAACCCCATCTTTACTATAAATACAAAAATTAGCCAGCTGTGGTGGCAGGCACCTGTACTCCCAGCTACTTGAGAGGCTGAGGCGAAAGAAACACCTGAACCTGAGGCGGAGGTTGCAGTGAGCAACCAGCCTCAGCGCCAGCCTCAATCAAGCCGGAGTGACACATTGAGACGCTGTCTCAAAAAAAAAAAAAAAAAAAAGGACATAGAAACCAAAACTTTATTGTGTGATATGGAGCTTCCATTTTTAGGTTCTTTGTTTCTCTAAGCATGAAGGATTTCTCATTGGTCTTCCTTGGGTTATATGATCATTCCTCAACAAGAGAACGGGACATTCTTGCAGCTTCACAGACTGTTGTTTAATCAACTCCTATTCACCCTATGGGTGAGGGATGAATTGCTGCCCTAATGTGAGGAGTATAATCAAACACACAACATGCGGCACTGGACAAATGAGATTTATTAATCATGTATACTCAGCCCAGAGGAGAAGGACACAGAACACCCTGCAAGGGCCACTGTGGATCTCACTCTGAGTAGCTGACACTTTACGTGGATGATTTTACATAAGAAAAATGATGCAGTCCATCAAACAGGGGTGGTGGGAGGCAGGCTTTGTAGTATAAAGAGGCCAGGGTGACCCTCATTCCCACAGGAGGATGTGATTGACTTGTTGGAATAATTCCACTGGTTGGCAAAAAACTAAAGGCTGCTACTCAGGACCAAGAGCTGTGCCTGGTCTGTTTGATAAGGAGGGCTTTTGGGCCAGGGGATCTTATCTGTGAGAGCAGGTGGGTAGGAGAACTTGTGCTTAATCAATCTGAGTTTCTCCTGATTTCTCCTGACGTCAAGGGAGCGCATAATACTGGGCCTTCATTTTAGAACATACTCCAAAACCGTTCAATGAAAAAAAAAATTTAGCCTAAGAAATAAAATGATATTAAGAAAAGAAACTAGAAAGGTACATAAAAAATAAATCAATTAGGGACTATCCACCTCATTTGGTAGTGCAGTTTTTTATTCTTATCTTTCGTCTCTCAGTGGCGAACATTATTTGCATAACAAGGCTCCAATCAACCATCAGTCCTGTGCAAACCAAAGGAATTTTAACTTTTTTTTTTCCTAGTTGATTATTCATATTGGCATTGCTTGTCTATATGTAAACACGTTCCTACATCTTGATTTAGTTAGAAGCATAAGAACTATTGATGTGTAATTAATTGCTATTCATCATAGGATAAAATAGAAGCCAACATGATTGAGCCAATTGTTAGCAGGAGCTGAAGATTTCTTTTTCATTTAATAAAAAAGTGATAAATTTGGGCCTAATAAAAGCCTAAAATACCAAATTAAGCCTTTATTTTTCATGTTCTCAGCATTTTTAGCATGTGTGTTCTCTGTTACAAAGAACCTAGAGCGAGGGGGCTATGTGTGGATTAATGGTCAATCATAAATCCAAGCAAGGCCTCTTCTGCACATTTAACTGAAAGTCTATGCAGGAAAAATATGTATTATTTTGTGCAATATCTTTGTAATAAAGAATAAAGTCTGTAATCTATTCCGTTTTTTCTTCTCCATACAGAGATCATTTCACTCTGCGTTGGCATTCTTTTCCAGATTGCTTTTTAAAGCAGATTCCAATGTACTTACTTTGAAAAAAGTACCCGCATTGCTTTCTCCCATCTCAATGTAAACTTTTAGGTTATTTTAGGTCATTTTTGTCTTTTGGAGTCTTCTGTTTCTCCTGTGCCCATTTCATGCTCAGAGGATTGTTTGGTCTCTAAAAACAGTCTCTAGTTTCTTGTATAATCTGTATGTGTCAGACTCTCTTCTATACCTGCGGTGCACCTATTCCAGGTATCAGATCATATCTCCTCTCTTCACAATACGTTTTAACACATGAGGGCATGATATAGTCATTTGTAATTATCACTGGCTTCCTTGACCCCCTATCTGGTCACTTATCTTATCCTTTTTTGTTTTCTTTTGAGACAAGGTCTTGCTCTGTTGTCCAGGCTAGCATGCAGTAGCACTATCTCAGCTCACTGCAACCTCTGCCTCCTGGATTCAGGTGACCCTCTTGACTCAGCCTCCAGAGTAGCTGGGATTATAGGCATGTACCACCATGCCCAGCTTATTTTATTTTTTTTTTTATTTTTAGTAGAGACCGGGTTTCACCATGTTGGCCAGGCTGGTCTCGAGCTCCTGACCTCAGGTGATTCACTCACCTTGGCCTCCCAAAATGTTGGGATTACAGGTGTGAGTCACCTCGCCTGGCCCCTATTTTGTCCTTTGAATTAGCTCCCTAATCTTTCTGGGGTCAGTTGCTTCCTTTCTTTTTGCGACACAAGAATCATTGTCAGGAACTGGGCTATCTGATGATCTCCTCGTGATCCCCTCACCTTCATGTCTGTCCCAGTTCACCCTATTCATTTCCAAGTAAATTAATTTATCTTCCTAGAATAGATTTGTTTTAGTTCTGTGGGTATGTATGAACACAAATAAAAGTGGGCGACTCTGCGTGTATGTAGATTTACATATGGATGAGGGATGGGAGCAGCCTCTCCTTTCTCAGCCGCTACGGTACAATCAGATACCTGACGTGCAAAAGGGCTATGGACAATTAAAGTTTTGTTTTTTTAAATTGCCTGTGAGCTATATTTTAGTAAAGCTGACATAAAACATAAATCTGTATGTATACAGATGTACCCAGTTTTATTTGTACTCATATATATAGTTGGTTGGAAGCCACTCACAGGTCCTGCCTATACTCTATACATAATAGAAACTTAAAACAATATACCTACAGATATACTCAGTTTTATTTGTCCTCATCTGTGTGTGTCCCTTGTTTTCTTTTTCTATTAGGATAAAATATGCATAACCTGGAGTTTACCATTTTAACCACTTTTAAGTGTAAAGTTCAGCGGCATTGAGAATATTCACAGTGTTGTGTAATCATCATCCATCATCTAGCTCCGGAACATTTTCATCGTCCCATGCTAAAACTCCTTGCCCATTAAACAATACCTCCCCAGTCACTGAGATCCACATTCCTGGAGATGGAGAGTGATTCTTATAATCTCCAGGGATGATCCACAATCTCCTGTGGATGAGAGAGTTGAGACACACGTTCTTTAAATTATCCAGCCCTCAGACTCAGCACTGCTGGCTCCTAAATGGTTTCCTGTGGTTGGCTCGAAGTGCCCAGCTGCTGGGAATCAGTACGTTTTGAGCTGTTTTCATTGGTATTTTACTTGCCCTTACCCCTTTCACAATCCAGGCATCGGGTTGTGCCCTAGTAGGTGAGGAAGGAGAGGCTGTTCCAATCCCCCATCCACAGGTGGGAAGACTGAGGCCTAGGGCTCATACTTCATCATCACACACAGGGCTTGGAAACCTCAGATCAGTGGGCTCCATCCTTCTGCACACCTGGGGATCTTTACAAATTACTGCTATCTTCTTCCACCCCAAACGGGTGATTTAATTGGTACTTGGCATGACGTGGGCACTGGGGGCCAGGGATTTAAAGTCTTCCCATGTAGCATGTGGACTTGGATTATTGTTCCCACTCCCAGAGTTGCTGGGCTGAAGCCAGGGAATTTGCAATTGTGACATGTTCCCAGGTGGTGCTGGCGTTGCTGGTAGGGAGGCCATACATTGGCCCCCTCTGGACAAGTGCATGCTGGCAAAGGTTGGAGGGAATCTGGTCTCATGGTCTCATGTGAGGGGTGTGGTCATCAGTGATGCAGCTTGAACTGGGGCAGGTCTGGAACTTCGACATAGGAAGAACCACAATTCACTTTTCAAGCCTTCTCCTGGAAGGTGCAATCTTTAGAGTAGACTCTAGAGTTTCAAAATGATCACTTCCGACAGGTTTGGCAAGCATATTTGTTGTCTTGGTGGAGAGACAGATTTCTGGGGCTTCCTCCTCTGCCATTTTCCCCAACATCACTTTTATATTCTTAGTATATTTAAATGTTATATTAATCTATGAAAAATGAGTATAAAAAGGAGGGAAGCTAGAAATTTGCTAAAAATCATTTAGCTATACATTTAAATAGAATGGATATTTTGGTATGTAAATTGCACCTCAATAAAACAGTTAAGGAACTTTGCCAACTGTGATGGTAGTCATATGACTGTGTACCTTTGTCAAAACACTTCTAATGGTAAATTTAAAATAGGTGAATTTTATTGCCTGTGAGCTAAACTTTAGTAAAACTGACATAAAACAATAAAAGAATAATCCTAGCACTTTGGGAGGCCAAGGTGAATGGATCACTTGAGACCAGGAGTTTGAGACCAGCCTGGCCAACATGGTGAAACTCCATCTCTACAAAAACTACAAAAATTAGCCGGGCATGATGGCACATGCCTGTAATCCCAGCTATTCAGGAGTTAGGCAGGAGAATCACTTGAACACCAGAGGCTGAGGTTGCAGTGAGCCGAGATTGCACCAGTGCACTCCAGCCTGGGAAACAGAGCAAGACTTCATCTCAAAAACAAAACCTAACAAAACCAGCCAACCAACCAGCAAAACAAACAAACAAAAAACCAATGAAAGAAGGGCTTGTTTCCCTGAAAACTAAGTTCAATGCACTTGAGATCTTTATGTGAGCTTCTGTAAAAATACTTTCATATTTAGTGTATCCCTTATCAATTGCTGCATAACACTTTACCACAAATGAGGAAGATTAAAACAACACATATTTATTATCTCATAGATTTGGTCAGGAGTCTTGGCATAGTTTAGCTTGGTTCTCTTTATTAGGGTCTCTCCCAGGACTGCAATCAAAGTGCCAGCCAATACTGAGATCCCATGGACGGGTGTGACCAGGGAACGATCAGCTTTCCAGCCCATGTGATTGCTGGCAGAATTCAGTTCCTTTTAGGCTCTTGGCTGAAGGCTACTGTCCAGTCTCTTCACATGTGAGCCTCTGCAGCCTGGTCACTTGCTACATACATCAATATGTGCAAACCAAAAAGTTAACAGAGTCTGCTAGCAAGACGAAAGTCATAGCTTAGGCAATTTCATCAGACAAATGGCATTCCATCACTTTTGCTAAATACTGTCGGTTGGAAGCCATTCACAGGTCCTGCCTATACTCAAAGGGAGGGGATGACATAATGGTGTGAAATTCCAAAACATGTAAGGGGGTCAGCATCTGAGCAGTTGTCTGCCACATTAGGTATAAACAAGACATTCTAAAAACTAGACAAAATTTTAAAATGTAGGCTTATTCACACAGATTGCTTTCCAGGTTCTTTATGTTCTCCCTTCATGATAAGAAAATTGGCTGGGTGCAGTGGCTCACACCTGTAAGCCCAGGTGTGTTTTTATCCATAGACAGCAATAAACCACAAAATATATTTAAAACAACAATTTTCAGACATTATATCATATACAATGTAGGAATTGATTCCTGAGAGAACGAATACAAATGAGGTGAGCCTGGCAATTGTGATCCTTTTTTTTCTGAAAGCAATTTCTGGAGCACAGACACAGGCCTAGGGAAACCAAACACAGCATAGTGACTTCTCTGAGTAGAGGAAGTGGGTATTATAGATTGGGAAGCACGAGGCAGCTGAAAGTTGTGCAAAAAACAAAACAACTTTGGTGGCCAAGGCAGGAGAATTGCTTCAGTCTAGGAATTTGAGACCAGCCTGGTCAAGATAATGAGACCTTATCTCTAAAAACAAACAAATGAAACAACAACAAAAACAAAACTATAAAATTGTATATATATGTCATATATAAACTATATATATAAACTATATGTGTGTGTGTGTGTGTGTGTGTGTGTGTGCCTGTGTATGTCTGACATGGTAGTGCATGCCTGTGGTCGAAGCTACTTAGGGGGCTGAGGTAGGGGAATTGCTTGGGCCCAGGTGGTTAAGGCTACAATGAGCCATGAACCCACACTGAACTCCAGTCTGGGTGACAGAGTGAGATCCTGCCTCAGAAAAAATGAACATTAAAGATGGACATTATAGTGGATAGCACGACAGGAGTGATTTACATGAAAATCATGTAGAGCTTCAGTCTGCAAAATGAAAACTAGAGAAAAGTTCTTACTTCTTGTCTTAGTTTAGGTTCCTCTGAAATCAGACCTAGGAAAGAGTTTGGAGTAATGGAGCTTATTAGAAAGCAATTCCAGGAAGCCAAGGTCGGGGAGTAGGAAGGGTGGGACAGGGATGGGAGAAAAGTGAATAACGGTGCATTAATAGCCAAATGCCACTGTATCGGTGAGTGTGTTTTATGGAACTTCTCCCACAATAGAAACTTAAAGCAATAATTATTTATCTCAAGGTTCTGTGGGTCAGCAATTTTGGTTGGGTCTTGGATGAGCTACTCATATGTCAGACGTTAATCTGTTGGACTGATGGGGGTGTGCTAGTCCTGGGTAACTCTTGTCATGTGTCTGTCACTCGGGTGATTATCGACAAAGACATGTAGAGCGTGGGATTGTCGTTATCCATTAGCCTAGCTTGGATTTGTTCATATGGAAGCAGCAGGACTCCAAAGACAGCAATTGCAGAAGTTGCAGAGTTTCATGAAATTGAGGCTTAGAACTTTTACAAAGATGTGAGTTCCACATTCTATTGGTCATAGCAAATTATAAGATCAGCCTGGCATCAAAAGGTTTGGAAAATAACTCTAACTCTTAATGAGAAGAAATGCAAAATATTGTGACCTTTAATTTTTGCAATCTCTCAAAACCCTTGTGGTCAATGGGGGATTAGTCATGCTGGGGTCTAAGTAATTGTATAGAATATACCTCAGAATTGTCTCATGAAGGACAGGAAGGTTGGAGAAATTGTCTATTGTAGTATATCCACATTTGTCTGAGTGCTTACCCTGAATGCAGTAATTTCCCTGCCCTTCTAGCTATTGTGTACAGATACAGTTATCAATGGAGACGCTATACAGAAATAAGCCAGGCTGAGGGGATAAATGTGACATGGAGCAATACAAGCATTACTACAACACCTGATGGGCCAATGAGTATATCTTATATTTTACGTTAAAATAAAATATTTAGTACAAGGGTCCCCAATCCCTGGGCCACAGACCAGTACTGTTGAGTGGCGCGTTAGGAACCAGGCTGCACAGCAGTAGGTGAGTGTTGGGTAAGTGAGCGAAGCTTCATTTGGATTTACAGCCACTCTCCATCACTCACATTACCACCTGAGTTCCACCTCCTATCAGATCAGCGGTGACATTAGATTCTCATGGGAGTGCAAACCCTACTGTGAACTGTGCATGCCAGGGATCTAGGTTGTGCACTCCTTATGAGAATCTAATGCTTGATTATCTGTCACTGTTTCCCATCACTCCCAGATGGGACTATCTAGTTGTAGGAAAACAAGCTCAGGGCTCCCACCGATCCTACATTATGGTGAATTGTATAATTATTTAACTATGTTACAATGTAATGATAACATAAGTAAAGTGCACAATAAATGTAATGTACTTTAATCATCTTAAAACCATCCCACTGCCACTAGTCTGTGGAAAAATTGTCTTCCACAAAACCAGTCTCTGGTGTCAAAAAGACTGAGAACTGCTGGTCTAGGAGATATCTACTTCTGACTATGAATTGAGAAACAGTTTTCATACTGGACTTTTATCTATAGAAAGCAATAAAACCGCAAAAATATATAAAACAACAATTTTCAGACATTATATAATATACAATGTATGAATTGATTCCAGAGAGAAAGAATACAAATGAGGTGAGCCTGGCAATTGCGATCCTTTTTTTTTTTTTTTGAAAGCAATTCCTGGAGCACAGACACAGGCTTGAGGAAGCCGAACACAGCTTAATGGCTTCTCTGAATACAGGAAGTGGATACTATAGATTGAGAAGCTCAAGGCAGCTGAAAATTGTGCAAAAACAAAAACAAAACAAAAACAAAAACTGTAAATCTGCTTTGAGGTCACCTTTAATCTTTGCTAAACAAAAACTTCTTAAGCACAGGTAAAAAAGGACTTGAGAGTGGTGATTAACTCATCCGGTGGGGAGACATTTGAGGTCTGATCAGCCAGAGTGGAGATTCCTTGGGGACCACGTGGGGCATTTAGTGGAGAAGAAATGCAAAATATTGTGACGTTTTAATTTTGCCATCTCTCAAAACCCTTGCTGTCAATGGGAAATTAGTCATGCTGGGGTCTAGTAACTGTATGGAAAGGGTGGGAGCAAGACGGAGAGGGTTGGGAGGTGCCACACACTTAACCAGATCTTGCACCTACTCACTCACTATTGCAAGGACAGCACCAAGCCATGAGGCGTCCATTCCCATGACCTAAACACCTGCCACCAGGCTCCACCTCCAACGCTGGGGATTGCATTTTGACATGAAATTTGGGTGGGGACAAATATCCAAACTATATTATGCTGCATTCCTCGTTGGCCTTAGGTGAATTCTTCAGCATTACCTGCAAGGAAACCTGCGGCACTACAAGAGTTCCACTGAAGGACAGGAAGAAGATGGACAGTCAAACAACTCGAAGCTTACATCTCACTTCCCCAGTACAAATTTGCAGTTGCCACAAATCAACATTTTAATAAATACCATAATGACAAGTGACTAGTACAATTGTTACAATGTTTTTGCATGTGTTGACAGTATTTATTTAGAAAATGTCAATATTAATATACTCCACAGCTTCTGTCGACTTGTGTTGGCATTTCTCTTTACTTTATTTATTTAGTTAGTCAGTTTTTTGGAGACGGATTCTTGCTCTGTTGCTAGGCTGGAGTGCAGTGGCGATCTCGGCTCACTGCAATCTCTACCTCCTGGGTTCCAGCAACTGTTCTGCCTCAGCCTCCTGAGTAGCTGGGACTAGAGGCACACACCATCATGCCTGGCTAATTTTTTGTATTTTAATAGAGACGAGCTTTCACCATGTTGCCCAGGCTGGTCTTGAACACCTGAGCTCAGGCAATCCACCAGCCTTGGCCTCCCAAAGTGCTGGGATTTCAGGCAGGAGCCACCACACCTGGCCGGTGCTGCTCTTTAAAAGAAAAAGAGGAATTTGCTGGGCTTCTCTTGTCCTTAGAAGGGCCCATATCTTGTGAATAAGTTGTTGCTCATTAAAATAAAACAAAGCAACAAAAAAACTGCTTGTATAAGCGATAAGAGATGCTCATGACAAGTGAAGGTTCCACACAGTGGAGGGAGTGAATATGATAACGGCCGGTGTTTGTTTATCCAAATATGATTTTTCTTAATCAAACAAAAACTACACAAAACCAGGAAAATTAGCAGTTTCCTCAAACCCCAAATGTCTTCATCTTTTCTTGGAGATGTGTTTTCTATGCTGAGGCAGCATTGACCTCAGGTGAAAGGGACAGGCCTCCCTCCACCTGTTTAGAGAAAATGACAGGTAAGGAAGGCATCACACCCACCCATGCAGCTGAGCAGGCAGCACAGGGTGACAGCAAATGAGCAAGGAGTGTGGCCATGGCCTCTACTTCATTATCCTGCAGCCCAGACCTGGGGAGGCTGCACTCCCAGGAGAGGGGAAGGGCACAGCTGCCCAGCTGTTGCGGTTTTCTGACTCTAAGACACCTTCTGAGCACCTGCTGTGAACACATGTCACTCTGGCTATTGGTCCTCAGCAGGTGCCACTGATGCCGCCCTATATTCTTTTTTCCATCGAATCTTTCAGTTTCTCTTGTCACAGAAATCAATACACGTTATGAGCCCCATTTTAACAAGAAAGGCAATTGTCAGGGCAGTGATCACTGCTGCAAAATAAAGTATTTCCTATTTTCTGGAGCGTGTTTCCACAGTACCAATTTAACCTGGATAAAGAAGAGTTTGTTGAAAATTTGACATTTTCGTGGTGCTACATTGGTTGTATTGTTAGGATATTATTTCCTAATTGAGTGAACCGTCTAGTTTTTCTAACTCCCAAATATGGAAAGTGCTACAAAACTTCAGTGTGGATTTTGATATGTTCTTAGTAAAACATTTCTGTCTGAGACTATATAGCTCCAAATTACTTAATAAACGTAAATTTCCCAAATAAAATATCCTAGCAGCCCGGATTCTTTCTCCTGAAGGGGAGCTTTAGCTTTGGTGTCAAATGCTTGTAGCATGATCCATAGCTTAAATGGGCTGACCTGGCACCCACATGCTTAAAGGCTGTTTCCATTGACCTTCGAGGACACTCAGTGCCCCCTAGTGGATCACACGTGCAGCCTCCACCAACACCTGGCACATCGGTGACGTCACTGCCCTTCCCGCAGCCAGGCTCAAGAGTAACTCCTTCAATAAGGGAAGGGCAGGAAGCCCTTATACCCCATTTCTTCCAAAGTCACACCAAGAGACTGATAGCAGACAAATAGTTTCCCATAGTTTCCAACATCCCTGTCTGGAGACCAAAAATAAACTTAAATGCCTCACCAAGATGTTTTGATTGCTTGAATCACACACTGTCACAATCAAAGAACCCAAACGTCTATATTTTTGCTGAAACAGGCAGCTTAGAGCTTTCTGTGTTCCCAACACATATTTTGGTTATTTTCCTAACTCTGCTCTTCCCCTGAATCCTTCCTTGAGTCCTTCTTCACATTAAAAGTGGTACTAGTAATGCGGAGACCATGGATTGAATAGTATGCAGAAATTAGCTTGATCAAAAACTATAATTAAGGGGGAATCATTTTTTATTCAAACAAACCTTGTGCTTGACAGGATTAAATATCTTGTATTTAAGTCAATGATAATTGTGAATTACGGATCCTTTGCAAGAAGCAATGCAAAATTGGCTGCTGGGCCTGTTTCCAAAGTAGGGCAAATTTATGACAAATTTGATATTGACCAATAACATTTTAATAGCTTTTAAAATTATTAGCACTGCTGCTTACAAGAAATCTATTAGATGAGATGAAGTAAAATAGATTGAAATACATTAGATATCTTTTTGAAATATTAGTAGACCATATACCAAATCACAGTAAATATATAACTTCTTATGAGTATTCCTACTTGAAATTATAAACAGTGCTTTTAAGATTTCATGCCAAGAAGTATCACAGTACCCAAAGATAAAAGAATATCCCCAAAAATAGTGGTTTTCATGGAGAGATTAAAATTAAGGATTTATAATTTAGAGATTTCATAAATTATATTCACAATTATCATCCCTAAGGTACTGAGCACATGATTATTTGCTATATTATGCTTTACACCTGCAATAACATATTGCAAGGGTATTCCTTCTGTCTTAATAAAGGGTAATTGCCTGTAGTTCCCAAGCTCTACAATGAGGTGCCAACAACCACGGGGAAAGGGTGATACGTGTTGACGTACATGTTGCAAGCAATATTATTGTCTCACCCTTGTAATTGTCCACATCCTAATTCTCATGCTACAGTTTGAATATGTTCCCCAAAGATTATGTGTTGGAAACTTAACCCCCAATGCAGGAATATTGAGAGGTAGGGCCTATAAAACATGATTGATTAGGTCATGAGGGCTCTACCCTCATAAATACAGTAATGCCATTGTTATGAGAATGAGTTCCTTATAAAATGAAAAGTTTGGCCCAATTTCCTTTGCCTGTCACCCATGTGATGCCTTCCACCATGTTATGATGTAGGAAGAAGGTCTTTACCAGATACAGTTCCTCAATCTTGGACTTGCTGGCCTCTGGAATTGTGAGACAAATATATTTCTGTTCATTATAAATTACCCAGACTGTGGCATTCCATTATAGCAACATGAAACAGACTAAGACACCCCAGAACCAATAAAAATGATCGATTACATGGCAAGGGGAAATTTAGGTAGCCAATAAAATTAATATTGCTAAGTAGCTGACCTTGAGATAGGAAGATTAGCCTGAGTTATATGAGTGAGCTCAATACTATTACCAGGTTTCTTAGAAATGACACAAAAGGCAGAAGATGAAGAGTGTTAGGTCAGAGGTATACAGCATGAGAAAGTCTTAAACAGCCATTGCTGGCCTTGGAGATTAAAGCGGGCCATGAGGTGAATAATTGGGAAGCCTCTAGAATTTGGAAAAGATGAGAAAATTGATTATGCCCTAGGTGATCTAGGAAGGGACCTTTAATTCTAGCCCAGAGAGATCCATTTCAGACTTCTCTCTTTCCGAAATAGAAAATAAACTTACATTGTTTTAAGCCACCACATTTGTGATAATTTGTTAAAGAAGCAATAGTCAAGTAACAGAAGTGTTGACATTTGGGTGAGGGATCCGAGAAGCAGCACAGTCTAGGAAGCCTCTTTGTCCTTGTAGGCTGGAGATGCCTTTCTTCTGCCCAGAGACATTAGGCTAATTGAAGGGCTCTGGTAAGGGGGTCCCACCACCACACCCTCTCCCTTCTAAAAGATGCCTACCAACCTGGCCTGGAGAAATCCCTTTTAGCCCCTGAGGCAAAGCCAGCAGGGACTCATGAAAGCACTAGTCGAACTAGATAAACCAAGCAGACCAAAATAATATCACAAGGGCTCTGAAAATTAAGCTCTCATTGGAACCATGTTCCACAAAACTGACCAAGACCCACATGCTAAACATCAACAGGGTAACTGTCTAATTAAAACAACAACAAAAAACTGAATGGAAGTGAAGTTTTCACACTACAGTTGTTGTAGTAAAATGTTGACACCAGTAGATTGTAATACATCACCTAAGTATAATGTAACACACCCAGAACAACCACTACCAAGCCCACACAAAAATATATGCTCTAGAACACTAAATCAGAATGGAATCCTAACAAAGTTCATATAACCTGAGGTATGGTAAGAGAAGAAAAATAGGAACGAGAATTATAAAAGCAGTCTCCTAACATAACTTAAAAATGGTAGAGAATAATATAGATGTTATCAGCTGGGCGTGATGGCTCACACCTGCAATCCCAGCACTTTGGGAGGCCGAGGTGGGTGGATCACGAGGTCAGGAGATCCAGACCAGCCTGACCAATATGGTGAAACCCCGTTTCTATTAAAAAAATACAGAAAATTAGCTCAGCGTGGTGGTCCATGCCTGTAATCCCAGCTGCTCAGGAGGCTGAGGCAGGAGAATTGCCTGAACCTGGGAGGCGGAGGTTGCAGTGAGTCAAGATTGTGCCATGGCACTCCAGCCTGGGCAACAGAGTGAGACTCCATCTCAAAAAAAAAAAAAAAAAAAAAAAAAAAAGAGAATCATATAGAAATCATCATCATACCAGGATGCCAAAAAAAAACACAACTGAATGAAAAAATATCAACCTATGCCAGTGCTAAGGTGAATAGGATATTGGAATTATCTAAAAGAAACTTACAGCAGTCATCACAAAATGGTATCTCAACAATCAGTTATGAAATCTTTCAAAACAAAAGAATATATAAAATCTCAGTTGAATAGTAAATGTTATTTTAAAAAGTGGAAATTTTATAACTAAAAAATATAGTAACAATGTGAGCTTAATGATAGAGTGGAGATAGCAGAGGGCAGAAGCACTTGAAAAAGAAAATTTATTCAATTTGAATAGCAGAGAGAAAATAGGCTGAAATACATAAATAAATAAATAAAGCTTCAGTGACCTGTGAGACAATGTGAAAAGACTCAATGTTTGCATTATTGCATTTCCAGGAGAGGAGTAAGAAAGTAGCTGAAAGATTATTTTAAGAATGAGTGGCTTAAAACATCCCAAATTTGGTGAAAGATACAGACCTACATATGCCAGAAACTGAGAAAACTCCAAACAAGATACACGCAAAAAATGCATACCAGATTGTTTCATAATTAAACTTTTGAAAAGTGATCAAAAAAAAATTGAAAACATCAAAGGGAAATGATAAATTGTCTTTAGAAAAACACAATATAAAGAACAGTGGATTTCTCCTCTGACCCAAAGAAGACAGGAAGAAGTGATACAGTATTTTCAAGTGCTGAAAGAAAAGAACTATGAATTCTATTTCTGGTGAAACTATTCATAAGGGAAAAAGGAAAACAAAAATAATTTGCTGAAGATCTACCATTGTAAATTGTTAAAATAAGAAACAGAAAGAAAATGAAAGAGTTTAGATGCATCAGAAATTATGAAGAACAAATAAAAGGAATAGAAATGATATGTCCAAAGGACTACTTTTTGCTTCATGAGTTTTGTAAATCATAGTTAATCACTGAAACAAAAATTTCCATCTAATACTCAAGACAATGACATTTAAAAGCAGGAAAGCAAAAAGAACCTAAATGGAAATGAAGTTTTCATACTTTACTTGTGGTAAAATGTTGACATCAGTGATTGTGACACATCACATAAGCATATTTGGAACAAACCCAGAGCAACTACTTCCAAGCCTACACAAAAATATACACACTAAAATGCCATAAATCAATCAAAATGAATCCTAAAAGAAGTTCAAATAACTTGCAGGAATGTAGGAAAAGAGAAACAGGAATGGAAAACCATAGAAAGAAAATTGTAAAATGACAGATTTAAAAACTAACAAATCAATATTTACCTTATATTAATATATAAATAATGTGAATACCAAATCAAAAGACAGAGACTAGCAGAGAGGATAAAAATAGTATGATTCTACTATATGCTACTTAAAAGAAACTCACTTCAAATTCAATGATATCAGTAGGTTGAATGCAAAGCAATGGAAAAAGATATTAAACGCCATCATTAAAAAATGAGCTGGAGTAGCTATATTAGTATCTGGTAAAGTAGACATCAGAGCAAAGAAAGCTACTAAAGAGAAATAAGAATATTACATAATGATAAAAGAATAAATCGACCAGAAAGGCAATAATCCTTTGTATGTGTACACTAAACATCAGAGGCTCAAAATGCATGAAATAGAAACTAATAGAGCTGAAAAGGAGAGACAGAAAATCCACAGTTAAAGTTGGAGACATCAATAAACTCAGCAAATGATAGAACAACTACACAGAAAATTAACAAGGATGTAGAATATGTGAACAACACAATCAATTGACAGGATCTAATCAACATTCATTCCAACAACAGATAAATGCTCATTTTTTTTAAGTACTCATGGAATATTCAACCAAGATAGACCATATTCAGGACCATAAAACTAAGCTCAACAAATCTAGAAAAATTAAAATTGTGCAGAATGTGTTTTCTCACTATAATAAAATCAAAGTAGAAATTAATAACAGAAAACTCCCAAATATGTGGAAATTAAACTATGTGCTTATAAACAATTTACGTGTAAAAAAGGAGGACTCAAAAGGTAATAAATAAAGTACATAACACTGAATGAAGATGAAAACACCATATTTCAAAATGTACAGGATGCAACTAAAGTGGTGCTAAGAGGAATCTTTCTAGCACTAAATAGTTTTATTAGAAAAAAAGAAACATAGTAAGATCTCAAATCAACAACCTAAGTTTCTACCTGAAGATACCAGAAAATAAGGAGAAAAATAAAACCAAAACTAGTAAAAGGTAGGAAATAATGAAAATATGAGTAGGAAACCATCAAATTGGAGATAGAGGCTCACACCTGTAATCCCAGCACTTTGGGAGAGTGAGGTGGGTGGATCAGTTGAAGTCAGGAGTTCAAGACCAGCCTGGCCAATATGGTAAACCTCTGTCTCTACTAAATATGTAAAATTTAGTTGGGTGTGTTGGTGCACACCTGTAATCCCAGCTACTCAGGAGGCTGAGGCACAAGAACCTCTTGAATCCAGGAGGTGGAGGTTGCAGTGAGCCGAGATAGTATCACTGCACTCTAGCCTGGGTGTCAGAGTGAGCGAGACTCCGTCTCAATAAAACAAAACAAAAACAACAATAACAACAAAAAAACCAAATTGGAGGTGGGAAACTAATACAGAAAATCAATAAAATAAAAGTTGATTCTTAACCAAGGAACAGTACTTGTGTGACCTTAAACAGACCAGGATCCCAGAGAAAGTAGACCCTTTCATCTTTTGGAGTGTTTGAAACAGTTCCATATTTTAGAGTTTTTGTATAATACCAAGACTGTTACTACAGACAAAAAAGCAATTTAAAAGTATTCATAATTAAAACTTTCATGTTAGTGACATTTTTCAAATTTGACATGTCATTTTTGTAACATTTTTAATATCAGAAAAGATTTTAGGCATTGTCATAAGGGAATTAGGTAATGCTGAAATGAAAATAAAATACTGTTTTCTCAAGATAGAATCAAGTGGAAAATACTGTTTATAAGAAAACTAGCTTGCATCATAAATAAGATTCAACAAGTATTTTAAATTATCTAGAGGCATTTTTTTCATCTTTGAATTAGCTCTTTAGACAGTTACATCAACTGTTCAATTTTTCTATGAAAATAAAAGCAGAACTGTTTCTTGGATGGCCAAGAAACATGGAGGGTCTGTGTGGCTAACAAATTGAAACTCTAAGTCAATGTTCTAAAAAATAGAATTCAATATTAATTTAGAGGAAAGAAATGCATAAATAAAAAGAAGGCAAAAACAAACATTATTCAGTCTCAGTCTTGTTATAAGCAACTCAGCAACGGCCCTCATTTGCATACTTCATTCAACAACACAACAATAGCAGCAAAGCAATGCCAGACATAGGCGATAGGGAGGAAGGCAGCAAACCACATTGCCATGTATGAACCTATGCAACAATCTTGCATGTTCTTCACATGTACCCCAGAAGCTAAAATGCAATAAAATATATATTTTTTTTAAAAAAAGAAGTTAACCAGGAACATCCTCCTTAGCAGATCTACTTCTCTACAGTGGAGATTTAGCAAAGATTCTTCTATCTCCTGATGACCCCACGAGTGTTGACTTATGGGTGGTTGTCCATCTTGATCCCATCTTAATCTGGATCTGATGGTATGAACTGGAAAAATTTGGTTATGTATAAAAATGGAAAGAAAGATGGGTCTGACAGTATCAAGATTTGGACTTGGGAGAGACTTGGAGGCACTGTTCTCAGTGTAACTTGCATACAGTATGAAGTAGGAAGTAAATGCTTTCTTCCACAGGAAAGCCAATATATTTATTAAACTTACACCCTTCTCCTCTACTTTTTAAAAATTGTAGTTTAGGTTCTGGGGTACATGTGCAGATCATGCAGGATTGTTGCATAGGTACATACATGGCAAGGTGGTTTGCTGCCTCCAACCCCCCAACACCTGTACCTGGCATTTCTCCCCTCATTATCCTTCCCCACCTTCCCCACCCCCTGCTGTCCCTCCCCTAGCCCCCACCAACAGACCCCAGTGTGTGATGCTCCCCTTCCTGTGTCCACATGTTCTCATTGTTCAATACCCACTTATGAGTGAGAACATGTGGTGTTTGGTTTTCTGTTCTTGTGTGAGTTTGCTGAGAATGATGATTTCCAGATTCATCCATGTCCCCACAAAGGACATGAACTCATTGTTTTTCATGACTGCATAGTATTCCATGGTGTATATGTGCCACATTTTCTTTGTCCAGTCTATCATTGATGGGCATTTGGGTTGGTTCCAGGTCTTTGCTATTGTAAACAGTGCCACGATGAACGTATATGTGCATGTGTCTTTATAATAGAATGATTTAAAATCCTTCGGGTACATACTCAGTAATGGGATTGGTGGGTCAAATGGTATTTCTATTTCTAGATCCTTGAGGAATCATCACACTGTCTTCCACAATGGCTGAACTAATTGACAGTGCCACCAACAGTGTAAAAATGTTCCTATTTCTCCATATCCTCTCCAGCATCTGTTGTCTCCAGATTTTTTAATGATCGCCATTCTAACTGGTGTAAGATGCTATCTCAATGTGGTTTTGATTTGCATTCCTCTTATGACCAGTGATGATGAGCATTTTTTCATATGTTTGTTGGCCTCATAGATGTCTTCTTTTGAAAAGTGTCTATTCATATCCTTTGCCCACTTTTGGATGGGTTTGTCTTTTTCTTATAAATCTGTTTTAGTTCTTTGTAGATTTGTATTAGCCCTTTGTCAGATGGGTAGATTGCACAATTTTTTCCACATTCTGTTGGTTGCCAATTTTCTCTAATGATTGTTTCTTTTGCTGTGCAGAAGCGCTGAAGTTTAATTAGATCCCATTTGTCTTTTTTGGCTTTTGTTGCTATTGCTTTTGGTGTTTTAGTCATGAAGTCCTTGCCTATGCCTATGTCCTGAATGGTTTTGTCTAGGTTTTCTTCTAGTGTTTTTATGGTGTTAGCTCTTAGGTTAAAATCTTCCTATACACCAATAACAGACAGAGAGCCAAATCAAGAGTGAACTCCCGTTCACAACTGCTTCTAAGAGAATAAAATACATAGGAATACAACTAACAAAGGTTGTAAAGAGCCTCTTCAAGGAGAACTACAAACCACTGCTCAAGGAAATAAGAGAGGACACAAATAGATGGAAAGACATTCCATGCTCATAGTTAGAAAGAATCAATATCGTAAAAATGGCCATACTGCCCAAAGTAATTTATAGATTGAACACTATCCCCATCAAGCTACCTAAGACTTTATTCACAGAACTGGAAAAAAACCACTTTAAACTTCATATGGAACTAAAAGAGAGCCCACATAGCCAAGACAATCCTAAGCAGAAAGAACAAAGCTGGAGGCATCACGCTGCCTGACTTTAAACTATACTACAAGGCTACAGTAATCGAAACAACATAGTACTGGTACCAAAACAGAGACATAGACCAATGGAACAGAGCAGAGACCTTGGAAGCAACACCACACATCTACAACCATCTTATCTTTGACAAACCTGACAGAAACAAGCAATGGAGAAAGGATTCCCTGTTTAATAAATGATGTTGGGAAAATTGGCTAGCAGTGTGCAGAAAACAGAAACTGGACCCCTTCCTGATACCTTACACTAAAATTAACTCCAGATGGATTAAAGATTTAAACATAAGACCTTCTCCCCTTAATTTACATTATCTGCTCTATAATTTGTCAAATATCCACATGTATTTGGCCTAATTTCTTGGCATTCCAATTTATTCCATTGGTCTATTTTGCTAGCCTTTTGTTTTGCTGGCCAAGTAGATCCCTGTGCTGGCTTTTCAATTTGCTGACCAAGTCGATCCCTGTGCACAGTCCTTGTTCCAAGCAACTATTGTTTTCAACTAACATGTTGTCACACATTGGAACCTCAGCTAAGTATCCTGCAATATACTCAGCATTGAGGCTAGGTCATGAAGTTGGCTAGGAGTTTGGGCTTGGTAACTTTGTCACTTATTAGCGGAGTGTTTTGGGAAAATTACCTGTCCTGTAAGCATCATTGTCCTCATGTGTAAATTAGAGTACAAATAGTGCACACTCACCAGTTTTCTGTAAGGCTAAAGTTAGAAAAGAATATCAAAGTGCTCAGCCCATTAATTATAACATGAAAAGTGCTTAACCAGTGACATTATTTACATTAGCAATTGCACTATAAATTGTAGTATCTGGAACACAATAGTTTTATAATGATTACAAGAGTTAGTGTAAGTAAAACACCTAGTACAAAGTAATGCCTACTACATATTATATGGCCAATAAATGTTAATTGCTTCCCTAATACCTCTCTACTTATTTCCTTCCCTAATGCATCTCCTTCTCTGCACATGAATTTGGTATCATTTAGGATAGAATTTGGGGAAAAATGTGTAAAAATAGTATGAAAATATATATTTTTAAATTCTTTAATGGCGATTTTTTCTGAAGTGTCAATAAATAACATATCCTGGGGTAGGTGTTTAGGGTTTTATTTTATTTTTAAGCATTTTCTGCCATGAACAAATTGTTGAGCATGTGTATTTAGAATAAGTCAGTGTGTTGCAATGTTCCACATGTGTGAAAATAAAAAAAAAAAGTAACAGAGAAGTGACTTTTCTCCAGTAATTTTCCCTTTATTTTGCTCCATCCAAATCCCTTTTTAAAAATCTCTGTCTGAATTAAGCATCTGCTGCTAATTATGACAGCATTTCAAATCAGAAGGAGTAAAATAATACTACAAAAAGGGAAAGATCTATTTTTGAAAAAAAAAAATAGTTCTTTTTCATTCTACAACTAGGGCTACATTTTCGTGCTCCAGAAATTCCACAAGCATTGAGTGAAACTGAAAAAGAAGGACATGAGTTTGGACTGACTGCTTGGCTTCATGCTAAGAAAGGGATGTGTATGTGATAACAATGAACGTGCTGCTGCATGTACTTAGGCTGGTCTCAATTACATGAATGTTTGTGTCTATATAGAAACACTGACAAGGTGATATAATGAAGAATGTTTGCAGAGTACACAACTTGAAAGGGCTGTGCAAATTCCCACATACATGAAAACATCCATGTCACGCTGGCTGCATACATTTTGCATGCACATGAGTAAGACTTTACATCTTACATATATGCAAACATACATATCACACTAACTACACATGTTCTATGTATGTATAAAATATTATATATCATTATACAAGCTTCCATTTATACTAACTGCATATATTTGTCTATTAAGTACATGTCAACTGTACAAAATGCCAATATCACACTATCTCCATATAATATGAATGTATCTAAAGTCATTGTACATTTATACAGCCCTACATTAAGGAGTTATACAAATCCCTTTAATAAATCAGATTACTCAACTGAAAGAATAAATGCCACTGATTTGAAAGTGGTTTGGGGATTTATACTCCCCACTGAAACCCAAATGCCTCCTCTGGTATTACTGTCTTAGTTGTCATGTATAGCCTGAGATTAAGATGTGCACTGATTATAAGACCAGTTAGTCAAGGACTAAATGTAATAGCAACTGAACACCTTGATTGTATCTAAAGCTTAGGTGCTTTATATGCATTCTGTGAAAGCCCATGACCTCTAGGTTCTGAAAATTGCTCCAATAATGTGTAGTAGGAGGTGTGTTGCAAGTCTAGATTTTGAACTTATTGTAGCAAAAATTCCTAATGAATTCAGACAAGCATGTGCTGGGCAGTATTCTTTAGTGGCAAAATGTTCAATATGTCTACTTATTCAGGTTTAATCACATTTATTATGATTATATTATTATTAATGATAATCATGAAATTATTATTAATTGAATCCATTAAGTCTTCCATAGTCTTGACTAAATATCTCTAACATATGTATACGTCTATGTGTGTATATATTAGTACCTTTTGCCTGCTTAAATTTGCTAAAGCTTGCTAATGCTTATTCTGCATTTTTACTTTTCAAGTCTCTTAATGGGTAAGTACCAGAACACCATATCAAAACAATTTACACATAAAAAAGGAATTTACTGACACAAGAACAGAAATCAAACACGGCATGTTCTCACTCATAGGTGGGTGTTGAACAATGAGAACACATGGACACAGGGAGGGGAGCATCACACACTGAGGTCTGTAGGGGGGACCTAAGGAGGGACAGTGGTGGGTTGGGAGTTGGGGAGGGATAACATGGGGAGAAATGCCAGACATAGGTGATGGGAAGGAAGGCAGCAAACCACCTTGCCATGTATGTACCTATGCAACAATCCTGCATGTTCTTCATATTTACCCCCAAACCGAAAACGCAATAAAATACGTGAAAAAAAAAAAGAATTTACTAGTCCATGTAGTCAGGAATTACAGGTTTGGCTGGATCTAGAGGCCATTGCATCTCTTTACTTTTCTTTCATTTGCTGAGCTCAGCTTCTGCTCTGCTGTTGACATTTATCTCAGGCAGCTTCTCCCCAGGAGCTGAAAAGATAGCCCCCAGCAGATCCAGGCTTACGTCTCCCTTGTAAGTAGCAATCTCAGAGTAAATGGAGTGATGTTCTTTCCCCCAGTAGCAGATCAATCCTTGCAACAGAATCTATTTGGAACTGCAAACTTATATTCCAATTCCAGCTGAGTGCTTGTTTCCCGGGGTCTGGGGAAACACAACTGGTCAGGCTGAATTGTAGGTTACATGCTAGACATGGACATGCAGGGTACAGGTAAGTAGTTAATACATAAGTAGTTATGTTCATAACTATGAAACCAAGCTTCATAGCACCAATAGAGAAATCAATGAGGATCCAAAATGACAATTGGTAACTTTTTATATGGTCCACCCATTCTCTGCAGTCCAATATAAGAATGTGCAGAAAACACGAAAACTATGAATTCTATAGAATATCTTAAATTAAAATTTTCATGTTATAAGATCTTAACATTAGAAGATGTTTCAAGCTGGGCGTGGTGGCGCACACCTGTAATCCCAGCACTTTGGGACGCCAAAGCAGAAGGATCATCTGAGGTCAGGAGTTGGAGACCAGCCTGGCCAACATGGTGAAACCCTGTCTCTACTAAAAAAATACAAAAAAATCATCTGGGCATGGTGGCAGTCACCTGTCAGTTACTTGGGAGGCTGAGGCAGGCAAATTGCTTGAACCTGGGGGAAAGAGGTTGCAGTGAGCTGAGATTGTGTCACTGTACTCCAGCCTGGGCGACAGAGCGAGACTCTGTCTCAAAAATATAATATAATATAATATAATATAATATAATATAATATAATATAAATAGAAGAATTTTCAAATGTTCCTAGCTCAAATTCGTAGCTTCCCGCACCTCAAGCATAGCTATTCTTTAAGTGAGAGTACTTTTTTTTTTTTAAGACAGTCTTGCTCAGTCTCCCAGGCTGGAGTGCATCTCAGCTCACTACAGCCTACGCCTCATGGGTTCAAGCAGTTCTCGTGCCTCAGCTTTCCAAATAGCTGGGATTACAGGTGCCCGCCACCACATCCAACTCATTTTTGTATTTTTAGTAGAGAAAGGGTTTCACCATGTTGGCCAGGCTGGTCTCAAACTCCCAACTTCAGATGATCTGCCAACCTTGGCCACCCAAAGTGCTGGGATTACAGGTGTGAGCCACCATGCCCAGACTAAGTGGGAGTACTTCTATAGCGAGATGAAATAGTAAACACTGTATAAAAATTAGCTCATATTATGAAAAATATACCTAAGAAGTATGCTTTCAGATATACTGTTAAAAATAAATTTCTGGAACAACAAAAAAAGGAGAATCAGATGCTGAATTAAAATCTTAATTCCTTCAGTCCTTGTCTTAATTAAGCTATGTGGTTGACTTATTCAAGAATGAATCTGCACATGAAATTAGAGAGATTAAACGATGCCATGAACTGTTTTATTTACATGAAATGTGGGTTTATTGGCATTCAGGTTGGTGTAGGCTTTTTTTAAGTGTTAAAAACCGTTTGGGGAGATTATCTTTGCTTTTCTTTAAGTCCAAGAGTTAAAGACCCAATGTCAAATAGCAGGCCTCTTTCCCCCCAGATTAGTATCATTCTTGAAGGTGTCTCTTCTGTTCATTATTTTGACCATTTCCTTGTCCTGTAGATAGACATTCATTACTGAACTAGAAATGGTTACAAACTTCATTTTATAAAGGACAAGCTGAGGAAAATGTCCATTAACGTCCAAGGTCTCAGGAGCATGACTCTAAGAGATTCGCTTTACCTCTTTTTCTGTCTTCTTAAATACAGAATTATAGGAGTAACATCTGTCATTCCAAATGAACAAATTCTAACGGAAGTTCCTGATGTATTACTATTGATGTGTTTTGCTTCCCAGAAATCAAAATAATCTTAGCTTATCACCAACAGGCAACAGAATAGGTATAAAGATCTATTTATATGAAATTTTGTCTCATCCATCTTAATAAACATACCAAGGCTTATAGCCTGTGAAGCTGCAAACCTTGGTCATTTTAGATATTTCCCTCTTCCTCATGGTTTGAAAAAATTTTCTTCAGCTCAAATCCCAGAAAACAAAAAGTTCTTGCTGTCAAGACAATTGAGAGATGATGCTCTCAAAGTGGTAATAACCCCGTGTGTGTGTGTGTGTGTGTGTGTGTGTGTGTATGTTGTGGTAAGCTTCCCACCTGAAAAAAAAAAGAACTAACATTTTTTCTTTCACTTGAATCAGAAGCAAACATGTGAGTCACAACATCACTTTCACATATGAGTCAAGTTGCCTCTTCACGGTAGGGAAAGGTGAAACCAACCATGTGTCCTTGGGCAAAGCAAGAACAAGGACGTTTGTGGCTCTCTATTCTTATTTCTGTCACCTGGACCTTAGACAAGATGTGGCCAACTCTCTGGGCCTTAATATCTCCAATTACAAGAGAGATACAATGACAATGCTGCCTGTGTACAATGCACTGTGAGGATGCGCGGGAGAGGGGAAGGAGCTTCACTGCTGGTGATATTATTTGACCTTGAAATCCCTGCTTCCCGCTCAGGAATTTAAGTCTCTGTTGTGCAGTGAAGGAGGTACGAATCATCTTCTAAACCAGACCTTTTGCTAGTGAGAAGGAGATATTGGCTTTGCTAGAAATGTTATCTTCCCTGCTTCTGAAATCTAGTATCGCCCCAAGGCTCTACCGTATCGAGAGTTCTGGTTGGAAAATCTGAGTTTCAGTACTAATGTGACCATCAGCCTTCTGTGTGATTCATCTTCACTAACTTCTAACCTCAATTGTTTTCGCAAGGGATTATTAATATGTTCTTCATCTAGTGTGGAAATAGATAATCAATTTTTGTTTATTTGGGTCCCTGGAAGCATTAAGCATTCATTAAGAAATAAGCATGTGGAGGACATTTTATAAAACAAATGTGAAAGCGCTAATCTATCCCCAGGGACAGTCTTCGCTAATTTTCTTTTCTCTTCTTTTTTGTTTAAAAGAAGTCAGTAACCAAGAGAAGGCAAGTGCCTGTCCTGAGTGTAGACTTCCTACCCCTGAAGTCTTAAACCCTAGTACCCCTTAACTGAAAATAGGGTTGTTGCAGATGTAGTTAGTTAAGATGGGGTCATATTGGAGTATGGTGGACCTCTAATCAAATATGACTGGTTTTTATCACAAAGGAAATGTGGACACAGGGACAGGCATGCATGCAAGGAGAATGCCAGGTGAAGGCTGGAATTATGCTGTTGCAAGCTAAGGAGTACCAAGAACTGGGAGATAGGCCTGGGGCAGACCCTTCCCTGGAAACTTCAGAGGGAACATGGCCCTGCCTGTGCCATAATATCAGACTCCTAAACTCCAGAAGTGTGAGACACACATTTCTGTTGTTCTAAACCACACAGAGATTGTAGGGCTTTTTATGGCAGCCCCAGGAAATGAATACAGTTGGTCTAGTCAATTATCACACACTTCCTGCCCTGCCTGCCTGCTTTGATTTGTGACCATGAATTCTTTCCAATGCATTTCTCTAGGGAACCAATTAGAGTTGGCCTGTGAGCAATCAACTTGCTGCAGTCTTTGCATAGGGGAGGTGTTTCATAGAGCATGGACTTTGGAGAGCAGGAACTTGGATTTGGGCTGTGGTCACTACTTACTATTATCACGTGACTTGAAGAAAATAATTTATCATCTCCAAGCCTCAGTTTCACCTTCTGAAAAATGAGAGTAATCCTGCCTCACTGGATTGTGGTAAGCATTGAATGGAATCATGCTGAGAATTACCAGGGCAGAGGGGCCGGTATATAAATTGATTTACTAAAAAGCAGCTGTTATTACACTTTAAGCTCCTTGAGATCTGAAGAGTTTCATTTTTTTTCTTCACTATTACTCATTGGATTAATTAGGACACTTGTTTATTCCTTCCCAAGTAAACTGAGTTGGTATGGCAGCTGCCATTAATCATCAATTAAATAGCCTCATTAATCCAAAGTCACTAGGAACCCAGACTCTTTCTCTTTTGTTACTTGACCATTCCTGGTGTGTTACCCACTTGGTCCCAGGTGGTTCAACACATCCCAGTACAACCAATAGGAAGGATATAAGGGGAAACAGAGTCAAGCCTTGGAAAAGGCCCATCATTTCATCAGCCTGAGCACAGTAACCCAGCAACATCTTCCTGAAATAGGTGCTGGAAAGTATGGCCTTGATCCTGAGAAGCTGGATGAAAAGTAGGTGTTCTATTACTCACTGAGAGAAGAGGAGAGACTTGAGGGTAACTGCCTATCTCCATCCCAAGTATACATCAGCACATACACAGCAGTCAACAAAATATGGTTAATGCATTATTATATTTGTTGTATTATGATGATGAATATCTAACATCAAAGAATATCTCTTGTCTTAAACAACTAGAGAACAATTTTTATACCGTGAATTAAAGATCGCCTAGGACCACTGGTGATCTTTAATATTTCAAAAGTTAATCAACTTGCATTATAATTTATTTTATACATATGAGGAAATTGTTATCCCTGGTTTCTAGATATTTGTGCAATTATTTCTATTGTTAGGAAATTGGTGGAGCTATGAGATGTCCTTCCAAACT
The DNA here is from genome assembly GCA_963574635.1 of Cheracebus regulus. Lineage (NCBI taxonomy): Eukaryota > Metazoa > Chordata > Mammalia > Primates > Pitheciidae > Cheracebus > Cheracebus regulus. Next base: position 75,663 of record CAUYQU010030775.1, read on the forward strand.
ATGGTCCACCAGAACACAGGAGACTTAAAAACGCATTAATACTGATAACTCCTTGCTTCATCCAATCATTTTCCCATACTGTGGCTACCATTATGCTGCATTCTATAATTTTAAAATGGTGAAATTAGAGGAAGCAGCTTAGTGTTACTCAGCCTAATTGTTAAACATGCCTTTTTTCCCCCAAAACTGCAAAATTATAGGACAGGTGAAAGTTAAACATAAGGGATGGTGCATAACAGAGAGAAGTAGCTGGAGTGAGCATTCTGAGCTTGCTCTTCCATGCGACTCTCCTGTTGTATTAGTCCATTTCCACACCGCTATGAAGAATGCCCTGAGACTGAGTAATTTATAAAGAAAAGAGGTTTATTTGACTCACAGTTCTGCATGGCTGAGGAGGCCTCAGGAAACTTACAATCATTGCAGAAGGTAAAGGGAAAGTAAGGCACATTTCACTTGGTGGCAAAAGAGAGAGAAGGGGGGAGTGCCACACTTTTAAACTATCAGATCTCATGAACTCTCTCACTATCTGCCTGGGAGAAATCTGCCTCCATGATCTATCACCTCCCACCAGGCCCCTCCCTGATGCCTGGGGATTTCAATTCAATATGATAGTTGGGTGGGGACACAGAGCCAACCAAGACACTCTATGGAAAAATAGTGGTTTGGAAAAGAAGTTCATGTTCCTGTATGAGATACAGTGCATTTTGCTTTTAAAATCAGAAAATCAATGCGAAATCTGAGTTGAATGCTAAATTATTTAGTGATTTCTCTCTATATTTATAAATTTGTTTTAACTTTAAAGATGATGAAGCACCATTTAAATGGGAGAAATAAGTTACTGAATGTGAAAACATCTGTAACTAGGTAACTGAACTGCTTATCTGCCAAAGACATATGTCAAAAATAAGAAAACAGCAAAACAACTAACTCACCTGTCAGAGTAATGTTTTTGATGGGCTGCACAGTGCTAAAGGAAAAAGAAAGACGTATGTGGGCAATTTTTAGCTTTGGTTGATCTGGTAAGTTTAATTTCCCAATTTGTTGCTGAGAAACACAATTTTTCTGTCTGGGTAATTGCATAGTTGTATTGTTAAATTGCATTCAGAGTTGACAATAGTTAATGAACAACAACACTAACAGAATAGTTAAAGAACAACAATAGAAAGAGCCTACAGCAGCAGAGATGGAGAGAGGAGGAAAAATTCTCTGCTGCCCTGAGAGGGTAAATCTAAGTGTTATGAATCTTGGAGACATAATTCAACACAGTCAACAGTCAGAATATTGGTCTGGGGATATTTTAAAAGAGGGCAGTGGGCTGGAGCCAGGAACCCCAGACTGAAAGGGGCTGTGCTATTCTGCCTGGAACAGAGGCTCAGGGGTCCTGAGGACTCAGAAACATCTAGTGGGAAAGATGGGACTTGTCTGTACCATGGAAATTTTGCTTGGGTAGATTCAGCAGATATAGCAGCTTCTCCAGAGGAGGGTCTTGGGAGAACCCATGGAAGTATGTATAAGAAAAAGGGTCGAATTTTAACACCTTCTGGCTGAGCACAGTGGTGCACACCTGTAATCCCAGCACTTTGGCAGGCCAAGGCAGGCGGATTGCCTGAGTTCAGGAGTTCAAGACCACCCTGGGCAACATGGTGAAACCCTATCTCCACTAAAGTACAAAAAATTAGCTGGGCATGGTGGCGGGCACCTGTAGTACATCATCACTGCTCACACCCTATTGGTGACAAACAGCCGCACACCCCCCATCTAAATGCCGTGGTGGCAAATGTTATCCCTGCTGGACAGCTGCTTCCCTGTGACAGCTCTGAATGTTGGAAGAGGGAGTGACACATTGTTGGATAACAACCTCTCTGTGTTAGAATATGTGAGCTGTAAACCCTCTCCTATTCATATCCAGGGGAAGACAAAGGGTCATCCCTCTAAGTGGTAGAAAGGGAAAGAAGAGATAAAACCAGAATTGTTTCTAGATTACTTGCCTTGCATCCTGGTGGTTCAAGGTAGCAGCTATTTATGGCACAGGGCTCCAGTGGGGACACAAGATACCATGGAAAGCCAAAGGAGAGATGCTGGACCCATACTTGAGAGGACTGAGCAAATTAAATCTTTAAAGAGGAAACCTAGAGTTGAGGAGGAGCTAGCCAAACACCATTGGAGGTTAGGGAACATCCAGGCAAACATGTCACCCCAGAAAAGCCTTTGCAGTGGGAGAGCATGATGCATTTTGGGGACTGAATGGTCCTATAATGTGTGAAGGGTAAAAGGGATGGGGCTGAAGAGTTGGCAGCCACCAAATGGGGACACATGTTGTTACCCACCATGCATGTGGGGAGCCCTTGGAACGTCTCCAGAAGGAAGTGGGGCAATTAGATTTACATTTCAGGAAGATCCCTGGGACTGCAGGGGGAAAAGCCTGGGGTGGGGGCTGCACTAAAGGGGCCAGCCCAGATGGCACTGGTGATCTGGCGGTGCGAAAACTGTGGCTTAAAGGAAGGCAGAGGCCCTGGGTGTGAAGCAAGTGGGCAAATTTGCAAGACAGGTAGGAGGCAACACCGTACTTCTCTGTGTCTAAAAACTCAAGTCTTGCCTCCTCTGAAGAGTTTTCCCTGCATGCTCCATCCATCTTTGCACTCACACAATTAGAGTCTGTTTTGCATAACTTAATCTTTAGTTACATATTCCACAAACAGACAATCCCAAAACTATGTGGATTAAAATATATTATTTTATATAGCACTAAGAAGCAAACCTCATATATTGTAAGACACAACCGATGGTAAGGTGGTTTCTAAATTAAGTGATATGAAACTGAAAAAATGTCATGTAAGAATTTATGAAACACTTAAAGTCACTTTACTCTTTTATGTCTTCCCAATTTCTTTCTCCAGTGAGTTTGTGGATTCTTTAAGTATAGACTATGATTTATATTTCCATAAAGTACAAGACCTATCTTTGAATCAGTTACACAGTGAGTGGCAAATGCATGCATAGAAATGAACTACAAAATGTCAGAACATTTGAAGAGGAACTCAAAAGTTCCAACGGGTTATGAGATAGTCTCATCTTTTAAGTGAAGAAATTGAACATTTGGGAGAAAAACTACAGAGAAAACTTACAAAAATTCATTGCATTTTTAATAAATCAAAGTTATGCATTACAAAATTTAAAGATACAAATATTTCAACCAGACTTGTTAAAAATCAAAACCAAACCATACCAAAACAGTCTCCTACTATTTGCCTGTTTCCCCTAAGCTACAGGCAACCACTTTAAACTGTTTTGATAATTTTTGTGGCACTTTGCTGTATAATTCTAGGTGATATATTGTTATTAAGCATTATTTTTCAGTTTTTGTTCTTCTTGACTTCCTGCTATTGAGCATAAGAATTCAGTTTCAAGGTAGCTCTAATTCTCTTTTTGAGATACTGAAATACATTCATCTTTTGTGCCCCTTCACCTATGAGTTATATTAATTTCTGGATTAGTTCATATAATTTTTACATATTTAGGATGGTGAAACATGAATCACATGCAAACCATGTGGATTACTAGATTACTTTCCTTTTTATGTTGTGTTTTGTTTTACATGGAGTTAATAATTGTGTTAGGCCCTTTTTGCATCGCTCTAAAGAAATACCTGAGAGTGGGTAATTTATAAGAAAAGAGGTTTAATGGATTGGCGACTCTATAGGGTACACAGGAAACAGCAACACTTCCCTCTGTGGAGACCTCAGGAAGTGTTCAAGCATGGCGGAAGGCAAGAGGGGAGCAGGCACATCACAAGGTGAAAGAGGAGCAAGAGAGAAGGTAGGAGGGGAAGCGACACACATTTTTAAATGACCAGATGTCCTGCAAACTCAGAGCCAGAGCTCACTTATCACAAAGGGATGGCCCAAGCCATTCACGAGGGATCTACTCCCAAGATTCAAACACCTCCCACCAGGACACACCTCCAGCATTGGGTATTACATTTCAACATAATGGGCAGGGACAAATATCCAAATTATATCAGTGATTGTCCTGGTACTTTATTTTATTTTATGTTTTTAAGAAACTCATCATTAACAACCCCATACTCTCTGCCAGTTGTCTAAACCGCCTACCAATGTATATCCATCTGTTTTATTTTTGATGTTCAGCTCTCGTAGAGTCTTCTAATCTACTCCAGCATGGGCAAGTTGCTGTCCACACCTAGTGAGTAGCTCCTGTCTTTGATCTTCCTTTAGCAACATCCCAAGGATTCTACTTCCTACTTTTATGTGTTAGTCTTCCTTCTTCTTGCCTCATTTCCTAATCTTTGTGTTTATGTCATTACTGGCTTTCCAAAAAACCTAGAATATATGCAAATGTCTTTGTTTTCCTGTCATACTTTAATTTGTCCAGGTATAGAATTCTAGGTTAAAAATGTTTTTTTCTTTAGAATTTTGAAGGCATTTCTCTACAGTCTTCTAATTTCCTGGGTTGTTGTTGAGAGGTTTGAAGCTCTCCTGTGATATACCTAAGACTAGGAAACAGAAGCTCTCAGCCAATGGTTTTCAATCTCAGTATTATTGACATTTTACACTTTATAATTCTGTGTTGTAGAAAGTGTCCTATGGCAGGGCACAGCAGCTCATGCCTGTCATCCCAACACTTGGGGAGGCCAAGGCGGGTGGATCATGAGGTCAGGAGTTTGACACCAGCCTGGCCAACGTAGTGAAACCCCATCTCTGCTTAAAATATGAAAAATTAGCCGAGAGTGGTGGTGGGTGCCTGTAATCTCAGCTACTCAGGAGGCTGAGGCAGGAGAATTGCTTGAACTCAGGAGGCAGAGGTTGTAGTAAGCCGAAATGGCACCATTGCACTCCAGCCTGGGCAACGGTGCAAGACTCAGTCTCAAAAAAAAAAAAAAAAGAAAGAAGAAAAAGAAGGAAGGAAAGAAAGAAAGAAAGAAAAACTGTCCTATGCATCTGTGCATGGTAACATGGTAAGGTGCTGCTCAGCATTCCAGGACTCTGCCCACAAACTGCCAGCAGTACCCATGCCCAAGTGTGACCATCAGCAATAAATGTCTCCAGGCACTGCCACTGGGGAAGGTGGAGAGCAAAATCACCTCCAGTTGAGAACCACTGCTCTGGACTTTGGTTCAGATGTAGCCTTGCTAGATGTTTGACCACAGGAAAGTTGTTGAGAGTCTGGATTTATAGTTGGAAATGAACTTAATGATCTCTGCTTTGCCTACGCTAAAGAAATGTGAGAATCACATGAGTTAGTAGATGCAAAAAGTGACTTTATATATTAATGTGCTACATAAATGGAAAGTCATATTATTACTTGATTATATCTTTTAAACTATGTATTCTAGGATGTTGAAACTCTACAGACCAGGTTTGAATTTTATTTGCAAATCCTAGCAGAATACTTATCAAATGATAGGATTTCAGCAAATGCTTGTTCACTGAGTAAAATTGTCTAAAACAAAGCAGTAATGTAAAATATAGAAATTTCTATTGTGTGTGTATCTGAGTGTGCTGTTTAGGATAACACTGGTTGCTAGGACAAATCTAAAAATGCAAAATGGCTCAAACACAATAGATGTTTATTTCTTACTGCTAGAACCCTCTGGATGGTTGCTCTGAGTCATTAGATGAATCTCTTTTGAGAGTGATTAGTTCTATACATGACTGCCAACTTCAACACATGACTTCCAAAATGGATGTGATAACCCCTGATAAGATGGCAACAAAGGAAAAGGAAAAACCAAGTAAAGAAAACCCAGCTTCATCTTAAGACACATCAATACACACTGCTTCTGTTCATATTTCCTGGGTGGAATCTAGTCACATGATCCCATCTAGATTCTGGGAAATGGAATGTAGTTGTGGGGCAAGCCTTAGTTGCCTTCCAGCAAGTGCATGGTGAAAATGTATTTGATGAACAGGTGGCCACGCCCATTACTAAGTATCAATATGTATCCTTACCACCCCAGGTGTTCAATGCTAGAAGTCATGGAATTGTTAGAAATCAGATCAATGCAGATCCAAAGCTCCAATGCTTAGAGCTTTCTGTGCCTTTATTAAAGTCTCTCTCTCTCTCTGTATATGTTTATAATGCAAACATGATTCTTTATTTTAAAGTTTAAAGACATATCCAGCATTTTCCACATTGTGGAAATTTCTCCCTCCCTCTTTTTTTCTTTATGGAAACCTTCCCAGTCCATATCTGCGGACTATTGGGGAATTTCTGGAGGTTTTGGGGACAGGGATTATATTGATCTTTCAGAATGCTCAGCTAAATTCTGGGCACTTAATTGCTACTCTATAGATACATTAGTAATCAAGAATATTTTAAATATATAGAGATATATGAGCTAGAATTTTGTCTTTGCAGGCAAAATGAAATCAACTTGGGTTAATGGAAGCACAAGGTGATTTATTGAACAGAGATAAGGGAGGTGGGGAGTGTGTGTCCCTGGAATTAATTTGTTTTAAAAGGGATGCCTAGTTGGCCTACCTTGGCAGAAGTAACCACAGGAATAGATCGTGTCTAACATGGAAGAGTTAATTCCAATTTAAACAGAGTGTTGTTAGGAAAGAGAAGCTGGTGCTTGGAAACCACAAGAAGAAACAAATAAATGAGACACGTTCACCACATTTGATGCTATTATTTTTTCATTCTTGAAGCACGTAGTCCTCTGAGAGGTGAGGATTTATTTGCATCACAAGACTCCAGTCACCCATTATTTGAGCAGAAGCCAAAGGAATTTTGACCTCTTTGTTATTTAGTTTTCAATATTGACATACTTGAGGTGTGTAAACATGCTACTATATCTCGATTTTAGTTCAAACTC